>OV170232.1:24835310-24981520 GCA_921882275.1 Brenthis ino | reverse complement strand
AGCTGGATTCCATGCAGATCTCTTTGTCTCCTGAATCAATAGAAGAAAAACGCGCTTTTATAGACACCTGTATGGATCAATATGAATATTTAACCATGCCTATTTGGTTTAACGAATGCACCATCTGTTTACGTACATTAAGAAGCAATAAACAAGGGCTCTTGGAGATTTAAGGGGGAAAGACGCTCTTGTTTATATGGATGACGTGTTGATACCAAGTAAGACAGTTGCCGAAGGTTACAGAACCTTGAAAGAGTATTACAGGCTTTAACTAAAGCAGGGTTTTCAATTAAACTTAATAAGTGTTCATTTCTTAAAACCTCGGTCGAATACCTTGGATTTATTGTTTGTGATGGTACAGTGAGACCTAGTCCAGCTAAAGTCGAAGCGTTAGCGAGATCGCTGCCTCCAAAGAACGTCAAGCAGCTCAGACAATTTAATGGCTTGGCAGGTTATTTTAGGCGTTTTATACCAACTTCTCCACAGAAATGGTACCTCTCTACAATTTGACTAAATCAAATGTGAAATGGGAATGGACAGCTGAACATGAAAGTGTAAGATCAAAAATTATAAATTACCTAACGTCTGCACCCTTGCTAACCATTTTCAAGGAAGGACATCCCATCGAACTCCACACGGACGCTAGCGCCATGGGACTCGGAGCAGTTCTTATACAGTCACATGAAGGTGTTCGACGTGTCATTGGCTACTTTATCATGAGAACAACACCTGCTGAATCTAAATATCATAGTTACGAGCTTGAGACGCTCGCAATTGTCAGAGCTATTAAGCATTTTCGGCATTTCCTTTACGGAAGGAAGTTTACAATAGTAACTGATTGTAACGCTGTTAAAGCATCACGTTATAAACAAGAGTTACTTTCCAGAATTTACAGATGGTGGGCGTTCTTACAAAACTTCGATTTTGAAGTGGAGTATCGAAAAGGAGAAATACTTAAGCACGCTGATTTTTTCAGCTGTAATAAACTACAAGTTGTCATGAATTTAAGCACTAAAGATGATTGGTTAGTAATGGAACAACGAATAGATCCTGAGTTAAGCAAAATTATTGAAGATCTTTCTAAAAATAATGCCGTGAATGTCGAATATGAAGTCAAGGATAACATTTTATATTATAAAATGAATGTAAAATGGCAAAATGAAACTCGTTAAAGTTGTACCGCAGTCTTATCAATGGAGTCTTATTAACACTTACCATGAAGCACTCAAACACATGGGATGGGAAAAAACTCTAGCGAAACTTAAAGAAAACTTCTGGTTTCCTAAAATGTCAACAGTAGTAAGATACTTTGTTGAGCACTGCATTATTTGCAAGACTATGAAAGGACCCTCCGGAGCTTCGCAGAGCCGACTACATCCACTCGAAAAAATAGCAGAACCATTTCACACGATACATATAGATATCTCAGGGAAACTCAGTGGAGCTGCAGCCCAAAAAGAATACGTATTTGTAGCAATTGACGCTTACACCAAATTTGTTATATTACAGTATGCCAACAATAAAAATCAATCTAACGCTCTGAAGCATCTGCAGGAAGTGGTTTTCCTCTTTGGAGCTCCTAAAAGAATAATAGTTGATGGTGATGGTGCTTTTACTTCCCACTATAAAGCTTTTTGTCAAGCATATGGAATAGAATTACATCAATGTGCTGGATACACAAGTAGAGGGAATGGACAAGTTGAAAGAGTTATGAGAATCATAAAAAACGGCCTTACGATGATCAAAAATACCCAGAAAGCACATTGGGAAAAGTCACTCGGAAGCTTTGCAGTTAGCAATAAACTGTACGTTTTCAAAATCGACAGGACAAACTCCAATAGAATTATTAACAGGCAAGAAAGGATGTGTACCCCCACAACTACTGAATCTTATTGATGATGAAAATGAACGAATAAATCCAGAGGCTATGAAAGATATTATCATTGGAAGAATGGCCGAGCAGGCTGAAAGGGACAAAATACGTTATAATAGCGGGAAAGCAAAAGTAAAAAGATTCATGAAGGGAGAATATGTTTTATTAAAAGAACGACATGCGACTTGGTACAAAATTGAGCCAAAAATTCGATGGGCCATATGAGGTGATAAAGGTGTTGCCGCATGATCGGTACGAAATTCGTCGTAGTAATCACCGTGGCCGATCAAGGAAAGTATGTCATGAAAACCTACGCAGTGCTCCAAAGTTTGGTGTACAAAGTGATGTGGCCGTATCGGCGATGAATAGAAGTCTTGATGAAGAATAATGTGATGTGTGCCAGTGCTTATGACATGTGTGAAATGTGTATAAGACAAAGTGGTGAAATATGTGACGAAAAGCAACACTAATGTTAGTGAGTTTATTAATTTTATAATGTGAATTGTTACGTGGTGCATGTGTTTTACGAGAAAGCCAAAATGAGCGCCGAGGCTCTGAGGCTGGACCAAAATTAGCGCTGAGGCTATGAGGTCATAGAGATTTTAAGATTAATTAATCATTTTTATGTGGTTGCTGCGAGATAGTTATGTGTTTAGATTTTTGTGCTTAGCTATTAGGATTTTTATTAAGGTAAATTAACTGATTATTTTATTTTTCCAGATGAAAATTAATCATATTGACGCAGTGACGCGCCTGATGTCAGTATGGGCCGTATCGGCGCGAGCATTTAATCGACGATTTATAGAAAAATTTGATGTTTAATCGATTATTATTATCTGTCGCCCCACTCTTATATTTTAATATAAAAGTCGGATTGCATCGTAGAGTGGACACATTCGTTTGTCAGCTCTCTAGCTGAAAGCTCTGCCCAAATTGATAATTATTTGAAGGCTAGATAATTATATTAAAATTATATAGTTATTTTAGTAAATGTTTAGTTTATTTGAATATTATTTGTTTTAAATTATGAGTTTATTGAATTAAATATCTTTTTAAAAGGAATTGTAATTTAATGAAATTTATTTTATTTAAAAGTTTTTCTTTATAATTTTGTGTCTTTTTACAAGTAAATGATTTTGAATCTATTTATTAATTAATGCAGTTGTTCATATAAGATAAGTTGTTTTGTTATTTATATCAGCTTTAATGATTGCTTGAGATCGCTATTATCGATTTTATTGTTATGGAAATAATCTATATAAATAAGTGTATGTTTCAGTGTTTATAGAATAAAAATATGGAAGCTAATGGTGGTTTGAATCCTTCCGACAACCCTTCTCTTACATGTATATATAAAAAAATAGTTTAGCGCTACGTCATTTTTATTAAAAAAACAGCTTAAGTTAAAGTAACAGTATAATTTGTAAAAATCAAAGCAATTTTTAATGAGTTTAGTTATTTATATATATTATTTTTATACAGGGTAGCAGATCCTTCATCGCCAATGGACTTGAATTACATGAAAAGATTAAAATTTTACCTTAATTTGATGGGAGCATGGCCTTTTGAAGATCTATATGATTTATATAAAGAGAAACCAAAACGCGTCCCTTTTAGAAACAGCAAAAGTTTAATCGCCTTTTGGACTGTTGTATTTATCAGTGAATTATTATATATAAAGACACATATTAATGAACTCAACTTCTTCGAGCTTGGCCATAGTTATATTATTGTTTTTATGAATGTTGTTGCTATAGTAAGTCTATTTTTATTATAATATTTGTACTTATTACAATTAAATTAACGTAGTTATTTTGGCGCTTCGTTAATGTGGAGGAAATAGGAATGTTAACTCGGTTAAAGCTCATTTACTATGTGTTTGTATTCCCTTATCTCAGCAAACGGCGGTGTTATTTAAAAAATGTATATTGGCATAATATTGTCTTAGATTTTCGTTAATTTTTCGCTCTCGTGGCTATGATTGCTTTAAAGCATTATTTCGGGTACCAAAAATAAATATATTATAATATAGAAAAAAATCCGAAAAGACGACGAAGAAGTTTTATTTAATAGTATTAATATAGATTTGTTATTAGAAAAAATTAGTTATTAAATTTAGAAAAAATTTGACAACGTCAAACCAAAATTTATAGTGTGATTAAAATTTATTTTAAAATATATACGAAAATAACATTAAACTTTAATTAATAGTATAAAAAAATGTTTTTAAAAGACAAAAATATCGAAAGTGTATCATATTAACAAGACATAATCAGAGATATATAAGAGACATATCATAAGACATATTCCGCTATAAACAATAGCATTCCCAAGGAGGGTTGACGTCAGGCAGGGCGGCCGGTCGTAAAACTTTTGCCAAATCCTTTCAGGTCAGTACAGAGGATGTATTGGCGCCGACCCGTAATTGGGAAATGGGCAGGGAGAAGAAGAAGAAGAATATAGATTTGTTATACACACCTATATCACCTTCATTAAGGAAGTTTTAAGCATAAATACTATATGTCTGCTTGCGTGTCCGACCCGTTTGTATATTGAACGGATTTCATATGAACCAGCTATCTACTAATTAATAATAAGTGCTGATGAACTTAATACACTTGATATTTAACAAAACTTTCTTATTAATATCGCAGCAAAGAGCTACAATGCCGTTCATGAAATCGTATCGAAAAACTATTTTTCAATTTGTATCAAGTTTTCATCTTTTTCATCATAAACAGAGAATCAAATTATGCAATGAAAGTAAGTAAAGTGTACATTTTTTAAATACATTTTTAAGCATTAAATATCTAAATTTGTTTTTATTAGTTTTTATTTTTATTGATAGCGATGAAACTTTAGTGAGTTATTCAGCATATGCCCGCGAAGATTGCTACACTAAAAAAAATTCTTTAAAACTTTGTCCTCTATGCGTTTCAAAGCCATTCATATCCAAGGAATAAACCGAGGGTAAATGCTAGTTACATATACATTGAATTTATTTCATCTAATTTGATAATCGCAATATTTGTCAGATTTTAATGAACCATAAACATTTAATAAACATATAATAACAATGCATAAGTCGAAGCGGGTCATCCTACATAGTGTTTAAAACCTTTAGAGCGGACCTTATTATTTTGTTCAAAAATTTGTATTGTAGTATCAACCATAATCTCTTACGTCTTACGGTGAAGGAAAACATCGTGAGCAAACCTGCATGTCTGAGAGAACCTAGCAAGTTCTCGAAAGACATGTGAAGTCCACCAACCTTCACCTGGCCATCGTGGTGGTTATGGCCTGATCCCCCTCGTATTAAAGAGAGGCCGTGCCCTGCAGTGGGAAGTTAAAAAGTGTTGAATACATTACTTATATTGTATTAAATTCTACACACTTTTTTAATAGAAGAGACACTATGTAATATAATATAATATGATAGGGTTCCATAAGCCTGAGACTCTATTTTTAAGTTCTCTGGGAATAGAATCTTCAAATCCAACTAAATAAAATATCAATTTACAGGTACACAAACAGGTTCACAATTTGTCATCATTTTTCACAATTATCCTTTACTTCCAAATGTACAGTGGGTCGATTTTATTTAACATAACTCCATTTTACAATAATATTCAGTCAGGGGTGTTTAAAGTAAAACATGGATTAGATAATGATACACAATCGACTATACGGTACGAATATTCTGTATACCACTACATTCCTTCAGAAGTTAACAACATTGGGTATGGATTTGTTGCTCTTTTTAACTACTACATGACATTGGATGGTGCTTCGACATTTTGTACATATGATGTTCTCATGTGCCTCATAATATTTCACGTTTGGGGCCATCTGAAAATTTTAAAATACCATCTAGAAAATATCCCAAAACCAACGATAGAAAAATATGTAGAAGGAAATTACTCTATTAAAGTGGCAATGTATACTAAAGAGGAGTTAAAAACAATTTTTGTGATACTAAAAGAAAATATTGAACATCACAAGCTGATTATGGAGTAAGTACATAGGTATTAATAAAATAAGAAAATATAATATTGTTATATTAAGTGGTTCGAATAATAAAATTTTTGTATGTTATGATAATGTATTTTAAAAACAAATGAAAATGAAGAACAATATAAAAATACTTATTCAAAATTCAAAAAAAAAACGAATGTTTGCCATTTTGTCAACTTAAATAACTTACACTTTCTTTATAAACTTTATCAAAGTACAATATACAAATTATACAGTTAAAAAATTCTTCTTCTGTAGGTACGAGTAGAGTCATCTGTAGGTAGATCAAGAGTACAATATTATTTTCAATTAGGCTTAAAAACAAAAAAAAACTAAAAACTTGAATAAATACAAAAAAAACAAAAGTATAATCTTTGTATTCGACCGGGATTCGAACTCAGACACCTGTTATTGTCAATCTTCGCTATCGCCTTGGCCGCTTGACCACGATGTTTATATGACTGGGAGTGTGAAATTAGCAATCATATTTTGCGTGGAATAAATATAATGCGAAAGAAAACCGCATGAAAACTCGAAAACACGCGTCTGTCCAGTCATAAGACTAATCTAGATCGAATTTTCTCCCCTGAAAACCTTCACATACCAAATTTCAGCGAAATCGTTAGAGCCGTTTCCGACATCGCCGGTTTATAAATATAAATATGTTGGTATGTTTATATAAATAAATAAATATATGAGAATTGCTCATTTAAAGGTATATAATAATACTCCTACATGCATACTAATAATAAAAATACGATAGGAACTTTATTGTATACTTTTCTATGAGCTTTTACCTTCTTTTTTATCATTAACCAATTACTAAAAAAAATTAAGAATGTCTAAGCTCCCGAGGAGCGATGGGCTAATATTTAAACTTTTTAATTTTTTATCCAGGTTTATTAATTTGGCATCAGACGCTTTTGGTATGATGATGTGCTTCTACTACATGTTTCATCAAATTGTCGGGTGCATATTACTTTTGGAAATATCTGCTTTGGTAAGTTATTCAACTTGATTAACTTCAATAATTTATTTGAACAAAAATTACCATACTTAAAATTAATTAAAATATTTTATTTTCTTCACTTGAATGATTGAGGAGAACGATTTTTTGTATACTGGTATTTTTTCATATTATTAGATCGATATATTTAGTAAAACAAAAAAATTTGTTAATATGACATTAATATTTAAAATATTCTTAAATGATTATGTAAATTTGCCGAAATTATTGTACAAAATTGGACTTTACTATACTTATTATTTTTTTCCAGGATACTAAAGCCATCGGTAGTTACGGTGTTCTTACAGTTGTTATGTTTCAACAGTTAATACAAATATCTATTATATTCGAACTTATAGGACATAAGGTATGAATCCATAAATAATATGTAAGTATACGATTATATAGCGGCTTGAGAGACAATCTAACTAAACCACATGTTCTGAAATCTGCATTTTTATTAACATTGTAGAGCGCTTTGCAGAAAGAAGAAATAGATAACAAGTTTTATTAAAAAATAGATTTATTAAAAAATTGTGTCCTTGCAATTGATACTATTGGTATTTGTAATGTATTTTTACATTTTTATATCAGACATTGAAATGGTTCCAGGGGAAGAAAAGTTAAAAAAAAATCAACAATAAATTATTTTTTTAAAAAAATTTCTTAATTGAATATGTTATTAAAAGACTTTCTTCTTACAAATTATCTTCTAATCACGTCTACACTAAATATGGAAAAATAAAACGTTAAAAATAAAATAAAAACCGACTTCCAGGCACTAAAATGTAAAAAAATAACTATACGGTTTTAATTTGTGCTTTGTATGTTGATTGCGAAGTAGAAGATTTTTTTTTTATCAAAACGTTGTTTTTGCACAATACAGATTTTAAAAGATAACATATCAAAAAACCTTATAAAACTATGAATCTTTTTATGTTTGCATGTACATTATTAGATATTTAAGAGGCATTAGAGGTTCACACAAAAAATATGAACAAGTTGTAATATACGTATTTGTGGGATTTTTATCTGGTTTTAGAGTGAAGCAATAAAACATGCTGTGTATGATATACCTTGGGAGTGCTTGGATGTAAAGAACAGAAAAATATTATTATTTTTTCTATGTAATGTCCAGACACCTATAACCTTGAAGGCAATGGGGATGGTATCTGTTGGGGTACAAACTATGGTGGCTGTAAGTTTATTGATTAATTCTTTTTATTATTTCTATGCATATTTATGATAAATTAAACTAGCCGCTCACCCTCGCTCGGGTTCGTCCCCAGGTAGATATATTATATTTAATACTGCCCCACTCCCTTGGGTAGTAGCATGATGATATTATATAGCCTACTAGCGGCTTACCCAGGCTTCGCTCAGGTTCATTTCTAGGTTCGTTTTGATAGTTAGTATGGAATAGATATACTATATTATTATGTACATAGGTATATTGAGTTTTACATCCCTTACTTGAGAAATGATTGATTCCCCATACAAACTTACATCTTTCTTTTCACCCCCTAAAGGGATGATTTCTAGGGTAAAAACTATCCTACTTCCTTCCCAGGTTCTCAGACTATATCTTTACTAATTTTCATCTAAATCAGTTCAGCCGTTTAATTGTAAAAAGGTAACAAACAAACGAACGAACGAACGAACAAATAAATAAACATAGTTACTTTTGCATTTATAATATTAATATGGATATATAGAGGTTATTGACATTATACGAAAAGGAAAAATATATTCTTGCTAGCGGCTCACCCGCGCTTCACTCTAGAAAAACAGAAATAAATCTATCCCACGGGAACTGTACATTTTTCCTGGATAAAAACTATGTGCTATGCCAGACTCTATCTCTGTGCCAAATTTCTACAGTCATACAAAATATTTACTAATACGTACAAATATAAATGTAGGTAATTATACTTTTTTACAGATTCTTAGAACTTCATTCTCCTATTTTATAATGCTTCGGACCTTCACGGAGAACTAGTTTGACTAACAATGTCTAACATTTTTTTCTTCATATGTTAATATAATAATAGCTTTATCTGTTGCACTATTTTTAATTATTCAACGGTATAAGTACACATTTAATAAAGTCACTTAATAAGCTTGTGTTTATTGAAATTACTCAATAAATTATAACTAAAACCAAGTCACTCTTTTATTTTCATTTTTATTATTTAAACGGTTTGGTTTTTATTTTGTAGCGCAATATGCATTCCTATTACATAATACGTTATTGTTTTAAAAAAATATTTCATCTACAGATTACGCTAAGTTACTGTTTTATTATAATTTAGATAAATAAGGAATTCCAACAGAAAAGTATATATAAAAATAACAAAAATAAAAGTTTATTGGAGTGGGCTAGTGAAAATACCATGATAAATTATTTCTACTCATCATCATAAGTTACTTTTACTTTTACTCGTTTTGAGGAATGAACATGGATTTCGAACTGGTTTCCATTGTATGTAATGTGTGTATACAAAGCATTAACTTTAGTTATAAGCCTTTAGTCTATAATTATTTGTATGTGATGTATTCACAATAGCTATATGTTCCTAATAAGGAACATTAAAAGTACTAACTCGTACCTTAGCGACAGCTCCATACCAATACTATACAGATTTATGCGATTATTTGAAACCAAAAATCAAAATAAATCCGCGAAAAAATCTGAAAAGATAGTTTTATTTAAATTTCCATCCAAGGTTCAAGAAAAAAATAATTTACGTAATCAGTTATTTTTAGAGTTGGTGCCAGCTGGCAAAGGTATGTACACGAATATGAGGTACTGGTCATTTTGTGAGGTCCACTTTTTGCAAATTGATAAAATATGTAGTAGGTACATGCAAAATGATTTTAAAATCACTCAATTATATTATTTACCAGCTATCATCATACCAAATTTCATCAAAATAGTATATCAGTCATCAGTAAAATAATATATCCAGTGGTTATTGTACAGATTCGGCTAAATCACCATTTTATTATTATGTATAGATGAAATCAATATTTTTTATGAGATCTTTTTTCATTAGAGTTTTAAATATTTTTTTTATTTTAGAAATATGTACTTATATATTATTTTTTACGCTAAATCATTAAAATCGTAATAAAAACTTATATATATATATATAAGTTTTTTTTGCTGGCACCGATTTCGAAAATATTTGATTAGGTATGTATAGTAAATGAAAACTACCAATCAGTTATTTGTTACTTTTTAGTGCTTTTGTTTGAAGTCGGTTTTAATTTTTTTTGTTAAAAAGTTTTTATTTTTCCCTTTTTAGTGTAGACAGTAGTAGCAAAGTAAGAATTCTAACGTGTTAGGCTTGTCAAATCAAACAAAATAAGCCCAAACTCAAAGTATCTACTATTAGCCGTTGAAGAGTTCCACCTATCCACCTTCTGGCCTTACCATCAGATCAGGTCAACAATACCGGACCACTGTACTATCAACGGAAATAGAAACTCTTGCAAAGTTTCAAGTCAATATGACAATTAGAAGTAGGTTAAACTCATCATTAGCTATTTTTTCACCCATATGGGTGGTATTTTTTTTTGAAATTTAAATAGGACCAATCTGGGAGTATACACTTTCAAACAACACAAAAATTGTCCAAATCGGTTAATAAATGACGGAGTTCTGAGGTAACAAACATTAAAAAAAAGCAGTAGAATTGAGAACCTCCTCCTTTTCGAAGTCGGTTGAAAATATTTAATGTACAGGTTCGACCCAGTTAGAATTTTATTATATGTAGGTACTAGCGGCTCACCCTCGCTCGAAAACAAGAACAGACCTATCCCACGGTAACCGTACATTTTTCCGGGGTAGCCTATCTATCTCTGTGCCAAATTTCATCCAGATCCGTTCAGCCGTTCTGGCGTGAAAGAGTAACAAACATACATACTCATAAACTTTCATATTGATAATATTAATACGGATAGATATCATATATGTAAATAGAAACAGAACTTTTAATAAAATATCTATTAGGAACTTCAATAAAAGCATACTGCGGCTAAGTTGAATATTAATTACAAAGTTGATATCTATGTAATATGTACAATGTGCATAGACACTAATATTATTAAATTATGTATTCAATTTCAAATATATTTGAAATCATATTTGTTTAAACATTCTTACTTGAATAAACTGTAGCAAAGATAATGATAATAATAGTTAATCAAACACGAATTAGAATAATCTATAGATCATCAGAAAATTAAAGTGTTTATTTGCAATATCAAAAATTATCTTGACAAACTGACACATCAATTTTATTTATCTGTTATTATACATACAGACTTATTTTGGCTTTTTACAAAATGCATACGAAATTATATACGGTACTTATAAGAAAAACACAATTATTAAAATTGTACTGTCTGTTTGTTCTTGCTAATCTCCAAAAAGGTTAGACTGATTTTAACGGGACTTTCAGGAGTAACTTAGGCTACTTTCATTTTAGAAAAAAATAGGGTTCCGCTCAAAAAATATATAGCGTATCTATGTATTATACATAGGGACGCACCCGAGTGAAAAGAGGGTAAGTCGGTAGTATAATATATAAACGTAAAAATATAATGGACCAGTGGTAGGCAATTGAGGGCGGCACACTATCCGTTTGCAGCATTTACGAGTACAAACAAAAAAAACAAATGTTGCTATACTTTTTTATCCTTCTGTCTTGAGACATCAGCATCTGTTACGCCCGTTATTTAGTGGATAGCACCCGATTATTCCCGAGATTAGTATATGGTTTACTTATTCGATAAAGGAGGATGTTTTTCGAAGGAGACTATAGGTCGATCGAGAACACTTGCTAGCTACGCTACTGTATTCGATTTCTGTGTAACTTAACTCATTATTTATTTATAGAGAGTAAATGAATTGAAAAGCTTTAGAATTTACTAGCTTAGTAATTAATACTTGTTTAAGCAGTGAAATTATATTATAATTACTTATCTTAATCAAATATACACGAAGGTTTTGAAAGACTAATATAATTTTAGAGTAATTTTATTTTCATAATGTAAAACTATATTACTTCGTTTACGGACGTCGCTATTTTTGGTACCTATAGGAAAGTTATTATATCCTATGTGATTCATGGATGTACAGTATATGGATAAAATTTATCCTATAGCACTTTACGGCTTATTCTATTCTACTATGTATCTCTTTGCCAAATATTAAGTTTAACATGAGATCATAATTATGACCTAAGAAAGGTGGCGGGCAGCGGATGGATGCGTGCTGCGCAGGACTGGGATGGGACTTATTAGAGAACTCTGATTCAATTTAGACGTTTCAAACACAGTTTATTATTATTAGATGATTATTCGATGGCTTTACCCGCATTTTTTTATTTATATATCTATATTAAATACACTCTATATTAACTACATTCAAGTCAATCGTATATATGTACATTATACAAGCTAATTCACAATATACAAATCACAGTTTTGGATTGTAAAACTGTGGTATAATTATGTAAACTTAATGTAATTTCAACTATATTTTTACATCTAACTAGTATTAATTATATAATAATCAATATAATTAATCTTCACATTAAAATATTACTTGAAAATTGAAATATTAAAACTTACAACCTGCTGATTTTGTTACAAACAATAGATAAGTGTTTTTCATTCTGTATCCAGGACAATAGCCTTTCGTATTATGATGTTGAACTTAGATGACTCGTTCACTTAGAAGTTATCTGAATAACTTGATGATGTTCTCCCGAACGATTCCGGCCACGGCGGCCAATCTCATTGAAACTAGCCAACTGCGCAGGAGATATTATAGTGCACAAGTGTACGCACAGACACAACGTGCACTCTCTATTCCTGTCACTCTCATACTCCGGTGGGATGACTGCTCGACACGACCGGTGAGAGTTAAGGCGCAGGACCGACAGCTTTACGTGCTCTCCGAGGCACGGGGGTGAAACACCGCCAACTTCCCAACTCCGGGCTGTTATTGAGGCTTACTATACAGAAAGACTCAATAACTAAACTTGGCCCGACCCGGGACTCGAACCCAGGACCTCCGGGTGTACAACCGTACATGCTAGCCACTACACCACCGAGGCAGTTTCTGAATAACTTATCGGACTTCTTTCAAATGGCTTTTTCCACTGAGATAACAATTTTCTTAACCTCGATGTCTCTCTGTATGTACTTACTGGCAATATCCGAAAATGTTGGAGTGATAATAACTTAAACAGGCGTCCATTGCTGTACATAGGTCTTCGCCAAATATTTTATGACTACCGATCTTGTGTCATAAGCATCCAGTAGAATCCACCAGCTTTAGCCAAGCCCGCCAAGTTCACGTTGAGGGAGACCTGGCGCCGCTTCGCCTTTCTTTGAAATCATATTTTTATATTATTTTAAATAAGAATTAAGTTTATCTAATCATAGCTGGCAGTGTTATTATTAAAATAAACACCACTATTACCATTTGCCTGTATATGATATTGCTTTGGTTAACCACCAGCCTTTCAATGATGACAATTAGCCATTGATATGACTAAAATACGATGTTTAATAAATGAATATGAATTTTCATTTATTGCTTGTGACCTATTTTCACTTCACAAATCTGTTATAATAATATTATTTAGTCTCTATTCGGTATTTATAGAACTTAATTAAATAGATGCATATCTAATAAATGGAAATAGAAGATTAATGTGAAAGGAGCAATGAGAAAGTCTGATATAGTAATAAGCTTTTACCTCAAAATAAACTTTATATAATTAGATGCTTTTACATATAGTTCTTACTCACGAAAAGTAAAAAATATCATTATCTGTCAGTAAGTTATCGAGTGTTCTTTTAAATTTATTCAAAACGCAATTTATAGAAAGGGACAGACAGATCAATGTCACGTGAACCGTTCATTTTTCCGGGATAAAAAGTAACCTGTTGTTTGACCGGCAATATAAGGTATCAGCGTGCCAAATTTTACTAAGTTAGGGGCCTAAGTTGTCGTGTACTAAGCTGTATAATTTACTATAGTTTTTTAACTATCCCACGGGAACTTTTTAATTTTCCGGGAATAAAAGTATCTAAAATGTTGACCGGGGATAAAAGGTAGAGTAAGGTAACGCTAGGCGTTATCAGTTTATTTTTATTTCTAGTATTTTCTCTGTGTCTGTAGTGACAGTATGTCTTGAATAGTAATGAATGATATTTTGTCGGACAAACATAATATTACAATATAAACATTACATTTAAAAAAACGTTTATTTTTCGATATTTTAAAAGTTATTGTGCTATTCGGGGCAAAGACAAATCCAACAAATCAAAAACCATGAAAATCAGTCCAGCAGTTCTCGAGTTAAGTGTTGTAACAAACCCGAGTTTGTTTTATATATATGTATATAGATGTAGTTGTCGGTCAATAAAACTATTCTAGGAATCACCGTAGTATCTTTAATAGCTGAAATTTAACCAAGTTTTGCGATGTGTAGGAACTAGTTTGCATGTTCACTTGAGAAATTCAATTTTGTGAATAGCCGAGCGTAATTGTTAGAGTTCTGTAATTAACAAATGCAGGTAAGCAAATACATAATAATGAGGTAATAATTGACATATAAATATAACCATTTTTAATACTTATGTTAAATAAATAAATAATAATAAATAAATATTAAATATGTTGGGACATTAACCCAGCACTATCTAGTTCCATGGTAAGCTACGAGGCCTGTGTTATGGATACCAGATAGTTGATGATGCACTACACGTAATTAATAACTTTAAATACTTACATATTAAAATAATAAAAAATATAAATATTTTTTACAATAATATACCTATAGAGAAAACATGGTTTTGGGTTTTCAGTAGATATTTTTAATACAGTTTTTTTTATATTTAGGGTTTCGTAGCCTAAATGAAAACCATAATCCTTATAATTTTTACAGGTCCATCTGTCATTCTGTCCGTATGTCACACGCATTTTACTCGGAGAATATTTCAGGTACATGAGGGAAATTTGATAAATAGATATCTCATGTAAGCCGCTTAACAATTCTACAGTCAAATTACGAAAAAAATAATGATAGCACTACACATATGCAATTGAGAAATGAAAATGTGGAATGGGTTTTCAGAATTATTATCACACCTTTCTATGTTTTCTGGTTAAAGTAAATGGCCATAGATAATTATATTAAACTTAATGCGAGTTCTATCCTATGGATAAAAAGAGCTATAAAAATAACTTTATCCTAAGTAATATGTGCTTGTCTTGAGTCCACCCTAGTACGTCAAGGTTTAACTTAACTCAGTACAATCAATAACATAACTTGCCTTATCAGGTCTGTACGTCCTTTTTTAAAATATTGTTAAATTTTATATATTATTAAATGGGTATGGTTGTACTTTTATTAAATCTTAACTTTTAGTTTAACAATGCGAAATGCTAGGTAATGTTTGATGCTATGTAATCCTCAGCGCTTGAGCTAAGTTCAAACTTGTCAAACATCGTTTTATCGTTAGGTAATATGTAGATATATTATTGCACAGCTTGTATAGTATCTAAAACACTTAATTTTAATGCTTTTAGTTTTACTAACATTTTACGATATTCATAACCTGCCCACATTTTTTACATTTCCCTTTTTTATTATTTCAGGGACCCTACGTTATAACAACCTATACATACGTGTACATAACAAGTTAGTAAAATATTTAATTAATATGAATATTTTCATTTACTTAAACGAAGCGAAGTAAATTCAATCCATTTCACCATAATATGTGAAGGCCTCCCTCATTTAGAGTGTTAAATCAATGATTGTTTTAGATCACGTTGTCAGATCCTAATCTTATCATTGAGATGTGGGTCCGGGTCATGAATTTTAAATGTCTAAACAAAATGTCCAACATTGCTACTATACATTTTGCTACTTGGCACATTGTAGATATAATAGCAAAAAAATTAAAATTGTCTTATTATAAACTCAAACCCTTACTAATATTTACAACGATAGGTAATAATCTAAATTATTGTCTTGCAATCTTGGACTCTTTTTTTAAATACTATATTCTAATAAATACTTTCTTAAATTTACGAGAATATTTAACATTTTAAATGACACCATATTTTCGGATTATGTAGTAGTTTTATTTTGAATTTTTTCCCCGACAAATGCTTTACAGCAAACGCCTCTCCAAAAGTCTCTCCCGCGGTCATATTTGCTGTACAGCATTTGTAACTTCGTGAACAAAAGTTCAAAATAGAACCACGGCCAAATCCTAACAGATATCTTCATTAAAAAATAAAATTAATAATTTCAAGTAACCCCCGATACAAAAAAAAAACTCTAAAAAGTAAAAAAATACATTTCTCTCTAATGCTTTATTATTATCAATCTTCTTTTTATTTGTATTCTGGTTTTTATTTTATATACTATAATTAGCGATTAACCGACGCGACGTGGCGATGCTCATCATCAAAAAATTGTTACGTTCTATGAGTTAGACGATCGGAAATTAAAGCACGTCTTTTGCACTATTAAGGTCTTTTTGCTCTTGGTTAACAAGAGAGACTTATGGAGATTCACTAACACGCACAGTATATACTCAGTTCTGGTTAAAATCAGACACTAAATACTTGTTTTCACCACTGGATACACTTACACTATAACTTTCACACACTCCACTTTTCTTCACTTTTCTCTTTTCGTACTTCTTCTTAGTTTTCACTTAGCTTCGAAATTCAATTGATCTCTCGACACACTGCCGGCCTTTTTATATGAATAAACAAAGAACATTAAGACAAATTTATAACAAACTTTTTGCGTAGAGGGTTAAAATATTACAATTACATATCATAATAAATGCCAGTAAAAAAAATCGCAATCAAAATTATTTATAGCGTGATTACAAAACGGCTGTTTTTGAATGAAATCCTTTTAACTGTAAATAGAAATTTTATAATTACTTTTTAACTACAGAAGTAAACCAATTTCAAAGTCACTTTAAATGTAATTAGTTCACTTTTAAAGGGTAAATTTTTTTAGGGTTGATCTAAATCTGTTCAACAAGAGTATCACAAAATTCACACAAAAATTATAAAACAGGATTGAATTATGTCCTTTTTGAATAGAAATTAGTTCTGTGTGAAAACTAAATTTTCTTTATGTTGCCTCTTTCCTCTACTAAAATGTATGTAAATAATTGAAAAAAAAAACCAAATCTATACATATAATAAAACTAGAGGTCGAATGTCTGTACATATAAAAAATGCTAAGAACCGAGTCAGGGGGATATAAGAAGAGAAATAGAACAAATCCAGATTTTTTGTTTCTCTGTCTCTTTGTCTGTTTGTACGGGCTAATCTCCAAAACTATTAGTCCGATTTAAATGAAATGATGCGTGGTGATGCATTACATCCCCGGTCAACATTTTAGATACTTTTCATCCTGGGAAATTAAAGAATTCCCGTAGGATAGTTAAAAAACTATAGTAACTTATGCTTAGTGCACAAAAACTACTGATTGGACTTTAATGAAACTTTACAATAATATAGTTCATACATCAGCATAACAAATAGGCTAGTTTTTATCACAAAAAATGTACGATTCCCCTGGGATAGATTTGTTTTTGATTGTGTATATATAAAAATTATTACATATGTCTGTAATATATAAAAATGGAGAGGATGCCTCATAAATTCTTTCATGGCCAAATAATTCTTCAGCGTTTTCAGTGCACTTCGCAATATCTTTACTTTGTCTTGTTTGGAAAGAAACGCTTTGGCCCAAATAGATACTCTTCGACGTATTCAATCTTTACACCCTCTAATGTATATAATATAATGATACCATCTCCTGTTCGTTGACTGTTGAACATTTTTCACATTAACATTATTTTATTTCTATGATAAATACTAGGTTCTAATACTTATTTTTTATTGGATAATTTTAACAGCACGCGTTTGTTGGCTTAGTAAATAGTTCTTTAGTATTTTTTCATCCTTGGTTTAAAAAATGATCGCCGTAGGTACCATCATCATTCCTGCCTTTCAACTTTTACTTTAGAGTCATGATATCAGTTTTCCTTCTAATATAAAAATGGCGTATCGTTCCTACTGCTACAAGCAAACATCAATTTCCGCAATACATGCTGATTCACGATTACCGTGACTTGAATATCTTCTTAAAAGAGAAATGCAATATCGCCTAGAGAAACAATAAAAAACGTTAACTCTGTTTAAGCCACTAAAACTTACATTCTGCACTCTCCTATTCGATAAGTGTGTGCGCTGAGTTACTGGAACAATGCAAGCAACAAATATTGTGAGCAACTGAATTAGCTTAGTCACAGTGGACATTCCGAGAAACTAACTTCACTCAGGTACCAACCGGAAAAGGGAAATTACGGACAACGGTAGTTAATTATTGTAAAATAATAATTGGTTCCGGCGGTTTTTAGCTTTCCCGCGGTTTGCTTGATGTTTATGCTTTAGTTATATACTTTATGTAAATATTTCTACTATCAGGATACCACACCAAAACAAACTTTTACAAAATCTTGTATCTTAATTAGGCAACTACCAGCTTAACAATAAATAAACGCTATGACAATATAGCATAATCTACAGTAAATCGGAAAAGTTGCTATCATGGTAGAATCCGTTCAGATAAACAAATTATAAATCCTGCAACTGATATATAAAATTATAAGTGTGCACGATTATAACCATTAATACTACATCATTTCTCACTCACAGAGAGACAGATGAGATTGTTAAAGCCAAATATTTTGGTACACAGGAATAGAATTTTTTTAGTGAGTAGAGTGAAACTTACTTCTTATACAAGTCTTAATACAAGTAAATGTGTAATTTGTTCCTTATGGCTAGTGAATGTTAATTTATTAGACTAAAACCATTTATTTCTTTATTAATCGTATTATACACCAAAACAAAAAATATAATTTAAAAGAATATATAACTTTACAAATATATATTAGTGTAAAGGCAGCCTTATTACTAAAGTGATCTCTTCCAGGAAACCTATATTATAAAGAAACTCATAGGGTGACATGGATTATGTTTGGTGCAGAAATAAAAGAACTAGTCTATACTAAACTTACTTAAACGGTACCTACTATAAAGTACACACAAGCTTACATAAATAACAATTAGGACATACATAAATATATAGTATAATATACGTATATATTCTACAATAAACTTACATCAACAGGGCTTACATAAATATACATAGACTTACAGCGATAAATAGTAGTTTTTAAGACGACGTTTGAATATTTGCACCGATTTCGACTGGCGAATGTCACGTGGTAAAGCATTCCATAATATCAACCATTTCCATTCCAAAGTACATAATAAGAGAATCTGAACAAACTATTTTCATAGCTTTTAGATATTGTATAGACAGGGGGTAATATTATTAGGCCTACTTATTGCTCTGAATATAGTACTAGGTAGTAGGTACCTACAAAGATTTGCTTCATGTTTTTCCCTGCATTTTGCCTTTTTTTTTTAACGTTGGGAAATGCATTTACGCACGATGTATGAGACTCACCGGCGTAATACAGCCAGTACTACCCACTAAAACCCAACAAAACCTTCCCCCGTCTTAATGGGGAGTCGCAGGATTGCTTACGCATTCAACTACGACGCCCCGACGGCAGGTCTGCCAAAGCAGACCACCACAACCATGGGGTTGCTCCAAGGTCCACTCTGCTATCAGAGAAGTACCAGGAGCAACCCGCATGGTACACCGCCCCCCGAAGTGGGCCACCTCCCACCGCCCACCGAAGTGGGCAACCTCCCTGTGCGTTTCTTAGCTTCGCTACTACTACTGAGCCCCCCCACCACGACAAGGTGAACGCACGTTGGGGGGGACCTGCATTTTGCCTATTGTGTTGGAAAAATAGTGTAAAAGATTTCTTTATAAGTAATCAAATGACTAAACTAATTTAAAAACTTTATTAAGTCATAAAGGACTGAAAAATATACTTTATATATAAAACTTCAATAGAGGAGAAAATATTTATTTAAATTGAGTACAAACACAAAGTTTTGAATTAAAGGATTTAAAATTTTAAAATGTACGCCCAGAAAGTTCCATTATTCATTCGTAGCTTTCCTCTCAGTTTAAATTGAAACTGAATGTTGACTGTGATTTTGCTTACCAGATCTTAAAGTTAAGGGAGATTTATTTTTATTTTCTATGAATTTAAAACTTCGTTATATGAACGTAAAACTTCTTCGTACTTCTTTAACAAGCACTGTTATATTGATTTCGGGGTCAATTTCCGAACGAATGCGTTTATTATTCAAATAATATTACCTATAAGTATGAATTTACATAACGTATATAAAAAATATATAATTGATCCACAAATGAAATTCAATGTAGAAGAAAATAATGTTTACTATATTACGACATATATCTATATATATAAAAGAAAGTCGTGTTAGTTACACTATTTATAACTCCAGAACGGCTGAACCGATTTGGCTGAAAATTGGCGGGGAGATAGCTTAGAACCCAGAGACGGACATAGGATACTTTTTATCCCGTTCGACCGCGTTTCCGTGTGACGTGACATAAAAGTTAAGAACGGCTGGACCAATTTTTATGATATTTTAATTTTTGGATTTCTCTTAGTCCGGAATAGGTAAGTATTAAAACATCAGAATAATTAACGAAAAAGAAATAAAATTTATATGGCTAACGCTGGCTAATAACTTTTTATATCTATTTAAAACGTACCTAGCGACGAACCCAAGCGAAGCGAGGGTGAGCCGCTAGTCTTATATATTTTATACATATGTATTTCTTCAACTTGCTTTAATCCTTTTAATCATTTAATTAATTAATATCCTGGATATTTAAAATTTCCATTCTATATGCAGAGATTTAATTTTAAGTTAGACGAATATTTGAAACTATCCGCGCGAAGATAAGCTGGCGTTTTAATATTTTTTATATTTGTATAGAGAGACATATATGTAGATAAAACATTAAAAATTATGTAATATCAAGTAGTTTTTTTGCGCTAAAGTATGGTTAAGAGTAATGTAATCACACGGCCTCTGTATGTCTTGTTTTATAATATATACTAAACACAAACACTTTTAGCTTTTGTCTGACACACATCAAACTTGGAATGGAATAGAATGATATGTTTTTTAGCCTTTTCAATAACGTACCTGTAGATTTGTCATTTCTATATGTTTTATCTTTTCTATTATGCAGTTCTTGCCAGTGTCTTATATGTAGACCATCTTGTATGAGCGCGCTTGTTCGTAGCACGGTAATCAAAGTGTTTGGTGGCTTACGGAACATTTAATCAAACAGGCGCGGCATTGCTCTGGCAATCATATTAATCTCTAGATTTTAAGTTCGATTCCCAGTTACAAGGATCTTTATTATTATATATTATCTTAAAACTTAATTCTTCACTCTCTAAATACAATATCAGTTTTATTAACCGACTTCCAAAAAGGAGGAGGTTCTCAATTCGCCGGAATCTTTTTTTTTTCTTTTTTTTTTATGTATGTTTACTGATTACTCAAAGAAAGGCACCGACTTCGAAAATATCTGATTAGGTTCTATTCTAAATGAAAACCTCCGTTTAGTTATTTTTTACACTTTAGTGCCTGTAAGTCGGTTTTATTTAAGTTTTTTGGCATTGACGTTTAATAAGAACAATAACTTAATATGTAGAATTATTTTCTAAATTAAGGAATTAATTTCTTTACACATTTCAGTTTGAATATTAAATAATAAAATTCCAATCATTGAACTCAATTTAATAAACCTGAAATTTTCACTTAGGAGAAGGCTTTATTTGTGCGGCTATCGTTTAAAAGCTCTCGAACTTTAATCCATTTCTACTATTTGAAAAAATATTCGTAGAGAACTAATTTGAAAATGCTAAAGTAGAAGAATAAAAATGTCCAATTATTAAATTATGTTACATATTGTTACTTTGTTATGATTTTGAATAGTTATAAAAATTATAATAGAGCCATTTCATTTTATTTCATATTAATTTTTATATGGGACTTATATTTTTTACTTATGCAGCAGTGAGGGTATAAAATGGTTAGTTATAAATAAAATTCATAACTTATTTTATATTTTAAGTTCAATCGGAATCCCTGTGTTACGATTTTTAATATTTAATGCTGTCAAATGATTTGACAATTAATTGAAGTTGAAGAGCTTTAAAATCAAGGGGCGAATGAATGTTATAATTTCGTCGGTTT
The DNA here is from genome assembly GCA_921882275.1 of Brenthis ino. NCBI lineage: Eukaryota > Metazoa > Arthropoda > Insecta > Lepidoptera > Nymphalidae > Brenthis > Brenthis ino. Next base: position 24,959,323 of record OV170232.1, on the reverse strand, counting down.
ACGGAGGAAATAATCGGCTTACAGTCCGGTCACAGTAGACATTTCGATTTAAAATAATTCGCATAGACCTGAAAATAGATACAGGTCTTAGGAACACTATTATAAATAAAATATCAAAAGTCCCGATCGATCCTACATCTCTAAAATATTTAATGATGGGAGGAACCTCCCAGTTATTATGGTCTACCTCGGGAGGCCAGCCGCCGGAGCGTCGTGATCGAGTGCGTGAGTCCCACATATCCACCTGTATATACGTACATGTGGTGTGCGTAAATATATTTTCCAAATTAAAATAAACATGATTTTTGGTTTGCTATTTGTCATGCCTTTTGTTTTGTCTTGGTTCATGGCGAGGTAATAAGCAGAGCTATAGGCATCTCTCCCTTATAGGCGTCTCTCCCGAACTTACCCTGTTATGTCAAAAATGTCACACACAGCTCATTATCTGTGTGATTCTGAAATAGATTCATATAAATCATCACAAAGACCTCGAATGTACATATGTATATACATATTTCAGCAGATATACATTAAATATATAAAAAAATACTGATTACATGTATGCCTATGCCTTTTTTCCAACGTTTAATTTTATAACTACATGAATTAATCATAATAAACACGGATGTTTAGGTAATGACTTGAAAAAGCCCTTACTTTATGTTATAACATAACTTGATCTATATTAAATGGTTTTTTTCTGTCTTTTCTTTCTTTTTTTATTAAAATACTTATATACTTTTAGGACATGCTAGTACAATCTTATCTTAATTAGGGCAACAGAAATGATATTATAATATGAAGGGAACAAAGAAATAAAAAGAACAATCAAGAAGTTTGTTTCATCTGATTTACAATTTCTTATTTTAGTGACATTATAAAATTCAAACTAATGTTTAATTTATATTAAATATTGATAATTAAGAACTTATTAAAAATATACGTAATTGTTACATTATGGACACCTCATCTCAATTTGAGGACACTCCTCTGTCTCCCACAGCCAGTATCGGAATACTTGGCGTCGACATCTCGAGCAACGTCCAGTTCCGTGGTCAATTGGAAGGTAAGGCCAAACTGGCCTCAAAGAAGCTTGGTGTGCTCAGCAAGGCGAGACAGTACTTCACGTCGCGTCAGCGTCTTATTCTTTATAAGGCGCAAATTCGGCCCCACATGGAGTACTGTTCTCATCTTTGGGCGGGAGCTCCCCAGTACCAGCTACTTCCATTTGACCGCATTCAACAAAGGGCGGCTCGAATTATCGACGATCAAGCTCTCTCCGATCGGCTTGATCCTTTAGCTCTGCGTAGAGATGTTGGATCACTCTGCATCTTCTACCGCATTTATCACGGGGAGTGTTCCGAGGAATTGTTCGGACTGATCCCGGCTGCTGAATTTCATCATCGGACATCGCGCCAAAATATTAAATTCCATCCACACCACCTCGATGTCCAGCGTTCCACAACAGTGCGATTTCTAAGGCATTTTCTGCCCCGCACAACCACTCTGTGGAACCAGCTGTCGCCGGCGGTCTTTCCGAACCGCTACGACCTGGCCACCTTTAAGAAGTGAGCGTATTCTTTCCTTAAAGGCCGGCAACGTATCTGCAAGCCCTGCGGTTTTGCAGATGTCCATGGGCGGCGCTGATCACTTTCCATCAGGTGAGCCTCCTGCCCGTTTGCCCCCTTAGTGCGCAAAAAAAAACCTATGCATATATATTGATAGTTTTGGGACTGTGATTTGTTACACAAGACGTATATCAAAATCTTGGTTTAGAAAGTCAACAATTTTTTCATATCAAGTATATTGATTAACTAAAAATGTTGCTTGTATTATAGCAGGTATGTTAGATTTTATCTATATCTATAATCCGTACACCAATCTCATGAATATTAGGTAATTGAATTTATAAATGCTTATCTGATATGCTAAGCTGCTAAATTCATCCTGTGGCCGCCTGTGCGTGAAGTTTAATTCATACAAACTTTCATTTTGTTCCTGATTTTGAACATTTGTTTTCACAGAATAAGAGACAATTAAGCCTTACAATAGGAATTCCTGCAAAGTTTTATACAAAATAAATCTCCTATCCGCTATTCTGCAGTCCTTTGTTACATAAATTCTAGATTTTTTATATAATTGCATAATTCTATATTTCACGTAAAGTGAGTACCTAGTAGGAGTTTTACTCTTTTTTAATGAATAATGAAAGACCCACCTCAAGCTTTTGACGGAATGATATTTTGTTGATTAAAGTGCGATCAAACACATTATACAGCACTTTTTTTGAAATCCATTTCCAAAATGAGCAAGGTACGTGACAGTTTTAGTGGACGGTTCTTAAGGGAAAGGTTCAATCTATGTTGCTAATCGGTGGTGGTATTATCTACAAGCGTTCCTAGATATCTCTTTGCAATACGTTTCATTACTTTATTTCAAACCGGTAGGTCACGAACACCGATAAAGCAACTCAACGGCTAGTATGTTTCCGAGTTCAATTACTTAATTAAAGTTATTATGGTTTCTGATAGTAAGCTTACTTTTACCGGACTATAAAGCTTTTATTTTAATGCTTTAATGAATTAAAAAAAAACTATCATCTTGGATCGATTTTTATCAAACATAGCTAAGAACACTCCCGATTAATTCACCTTTCAAATAAAAACAACTAAATCAAAATCGGTTTATCACAGACACACACACACACAGACACGTCAAACTTATTTTTACTATTTTTAACCCCCGTCGTTTTTGCGTCGGGGGTTAAAAATAGCACACGGCGTTAATGTAGGCCTATGGTGAGCTGTATTTGAGATGAAAAGATACGGCGCGGCGTCCTAAACGCTGATCTACATAGTCTATTCAGTTATTAATATACTAGCAGAACCCGTGGCTTCGCTCGCGCTAAAACTACAAAAAATCTCTAAAAAGGTAGTAGTTTCATACAAACTTTCATCCCCTATTTTACTCCCTTAAAGGACGAATTTGGAAAAATGCTTAAACATGTATTTATTTGATTTTATTTTAGAGTATTAGTACCAAGTAGTTTCAAGTAATTCTGATCATAATTTTTTTTTGGATTGTATTATAACGCATTTTTCCGTGGGAATTACATATTCTTCCGCGGTAAACAGTAAGCCTATATCACTCTCCAGCCCTCCAACTATCTCCACACAAAAAATCACGCCAATCCATCACTCCGTTTCGACGTGAAAGAAGGACAAACTAATAAACAAACACATTTTCACATTTATAATATTAAAAGCATGGATGTACTTAATTTTGATAAGCACAAAAGTTCTGTAACTAAAATAATAAAACGTTAAAGATAAAATTTCAGAAATTCTAAGGATTTAGGTAATTGGTTCGGTGAGATAACTGTTTGTTGACAAGTTAAAATCGGTACATTAAACAGTTCCCATTTTTGTTATTGAACACTGATTCTTCAAACCATTAAAATATTTGACTTCAACCAACTCGAAAATTAATTAGAAGTTTAATTTGTGCTACGAAATGATATTGCATTTTCCGTTTATTCGATATCGTATTCATTAAAGTAAAGTTAAAGATCGCGCTTTAGGTTCTGTCGTTTTTGGCGTTCCTCGTCCTATTAACAAGTTAAATGAAGTTTGTTATAGGTATAGAGAGAATTTTATAAGTGAATGCGGATGGCAAAAATTAAAATTATACGGAGGTAAAAACTGCTCAAACGATCTTTAGTTAAATCTCAACATGGTATCTTCTCTAATAGAGATATTGTAATGGTGAAATGAGCAACATCATTGGATTTTAGAAATTAATATCCCAACATATTAAAAAAAATACCTATACCTACAACGAGCTATTTCTCAGTGTAAGAAAACCTTATTAGAAAAACTTTTTAACAAAAAAATAAAAACCGAATTCAAACAAAAGCACTAAAAAGTAAAAAATAACTGATTGGTAGTTTTCATTTACTATACATACCTAATCAAATATTTTCGAAATCGGTACCAGCCCATACAAAGCAAAGTACACCGACTTCGAAAATATTTGATTAGGTATGTATTTAATAGGTAGGCTTTAATTACTTAGCCAAAGCACACCGACTTCGAAAATATTTGATTAGGTATGTATAGTAAATGAAAACTACCAATCAATTATTTTTTACTTTTTAGTGCTTTTGTTTGAAGTCGGTTTTTATTTTTTTGTTAAAAAGTTTTTATTTTCCCTTTTTAGTGTAGACAGTAGTAGCAAAGTAAGGATTCTAAAGTGTTAGGTTTGTCAAATCAAACAAAATAAGCCCAAATTCAAAGTATCTACTATTAGTCGTTGAAGAGTTCCACCTATCCACCTTCTGGCCTTACCATCAGATCAGGTCAACAACACCGAACCACTGTACTATCAACGGAAATAGAAACACTTGCAAAGTTTCAAGTCAATATGACAATTAGAAGTAGGTTAAATTCATCATTAGTTATTTTTCCACCTTTAGGGGTGGTATTTTTTTTTTTGAACTTTAAATAGGACCAATCTGGAAGTATACAATTTCAAACAACACAAAAATTGTCCAAATCGGTTAATAAATGACGGAGTTCTGAGGTAACATACAGTCGAATTGAGAACCTCCTCCTTTTTGAAGTAGGTTGAAAATAGCTCAAGTTTTCACTATGCAAATCTATACTATAGACTTTAGCGAAACCTTGCTGCATTATAACTATTGGGGTTGAGATTAGGACAAAGATAAAATAGATGAAATATAACGACCCGTTTGGCTCAGTTTGTAGTGACCTGTAGTACTTAGTGTGTCAACGGTCCCGGGTTCGAGTCCCGCTGGGTGCATACATTTGTGTGATGATCACTACTATATCAGATACTTCAGTCATGGGTGTTTATATTTATAATATGTACGTATATAAAGTTATACATTATATGTGTAGTGTATCAACTATCTGTTATCCATAACACAAGCCTCGTATCTTATCATGGAACTAGATGGCGCTGAGTGTTAATATCCCAAATAAAAAAAAATGGTGGCTCGATTAACTAATGACTGTGTTAAAATATGTATTATTTTTATTTAACTTTTAACCCAAATTATTTATTATTAAGCTAATGCATAGCTTCTATCGCGGGCCTTGAGCGTGGGGACCGAATCCAGAAATTCCGTAACGAAAAAAACCTAACACCCCCCACTCAGATTTGACATCTGACATCTGACGTTTCTGACGATCTGACATTTGACATCTGTTTCGGTAAGAAGTAACACATTTGCTTGCCTCGTAACTGAATCTTGTAAATCGTATTTGTGACTATTTAGACTTTGGCAGTTGAAAGTAATTATTGTAATGCCATTTCTATTACTAATGAAATCTAATACACTTTGAGCTATCGTCTGAACACTATTTAGAGACAGTCTTTTGAATTCTTGCAGTTACCATAAACCTATAGTTTCAATGATAAATATTCCTGAACAACCGACATGTATTGAAAGATAATAAAAATATTTTGAACAATATTAACATCTCATTTATTTAATAAAAGAAAAAAAAATGTTTTTTTATCGGTCACCACGCTCAAAGTGTAACTTGAATTAATATCAAAGAAAAAAAAACAAAGGAAAAAAAAATACTGCATTAATAAAATAAATAAATAATTATAATTGCATAAGTTGATAAGAAATGCTATGCAATAGCTTTACCGCGGCAGTCTCCGAGTGCCACACGTCTTTTTTTATGCTTGGTGGTTTTACTAATTCAGAATTCACAAAGCATGGATCAGGCTTTCACTTCTCCTTATTAGTTATTAAATTATAATTTAGCTTTCACATAAATATTATAATTCTAACGTGAAAACAAGCGAACGAGTTGTATCAATGTCAAGTCGAATAAATCTGATTTCTTTTCGCGTCTATCGAATAAAAATATTAACAGTAAACATATCATGATAGATGTGTATTAAAAAATCAGCGTCTATTTTCGTTTGCATTTGTACGCCTACATACTCGTACTTATATTTTCAAATATAATTTTTCATGTAAGGCAATGGTAGCCCAGTGGTAATGCGCTTGCTTGGGAAACCAAGTGAAGTGGATTCAAATCCCGGGTGTCGCACTTCTTATATTTTCATGTGGGAATCATTTTCGTCATGATAACCACTTGTTTTACGGTAAAGGAAAACATCGTAAAGAAATCTGCATGTCTGAGAGAAACTAGTAAGTTCTCGAAAGACATGTGAGGTCAACCCGCACTGGGCCAGCTCTCGCATTGAGCGGTAGTGCCCAGCATTCGGACCTTAAAATTTATTGATTACATACATATAAACCGGTTTGTATCCAAATTAAGTCTAATAAATCTTTTCGAGCCTATCGAACTAAATATATAAAAAATATGATAAATGTAATATGTATATACATACTTAAATATTCTAATACAATTTTTCATGTGATACCTACATTAAAGTACTGTATAAAATGAAACACGAGTTTCTACACTAGATTTTACCATAGTTGCTAGTCTCATTTAATGGCTACTGCCGTACACTTGTGCCTGCCAATAAATACGATATTGTTAAGATTTTATTCAATACTTTTCCTTTACTATGAAGTGTGTCACGTTTGCCGTTTATTTTCTTGGCTTGAAACGAAAACTATCTTGGCTCTGCTGTGAGCTAATGTCCTGTTCTTTTAATTGTTTGTGAAACGCTAAGTTTAATTAACAAAAAAAAAACCATTTTTATTTTATCATAAAGTATCATAAAAACATAACACATGTTCACAAAGTGACTAAGATTATAACGTTCGGAGTGATTTGATAATTATTGTAACCGGTTGTTATGATGCCAGAAATTGCTACATTAAGGTGATTCATGCTTATTTTTACAAAATAAATTATTACTTATTAAAAATAAAATATTCATTATTATTAAAATCTTTCTAAAAGATAACATATTAACTACCACTTATACGTGGATAATGGAAAGTGAAATGATGAGCAATAAGAAAAGCAGATCCTCAAAAATTAATTTTTTTTTATCAATAAGCTTAAACAATTCGTAAGGTTAAATGTCTGACCTGATTCTCAACTATATAAAAGGCTTTAACATAAATCTCACTTACTACCAAAGGCATCCCATTGATAATGAAATAAACTGGTATATTTTGAAACTTTAGCTTTGGGTTTGAACTTAAATGGAAATTATACTGCTTGAATCATTTCAGCCAGCGGATACAAAGCAATGCACACCGACTTCGAAAATATTTGATTTGGTATGTATAGTAAATAAAAACTACCAATCAGTTATTTTTTACTTTATAGTGCGTTTGTTTGAAGTCGGTTTTTATTTTTTTGTTAAAAAGTTTTTGTTATTATTAGTATTTAGTAAGTGGTATTCTACGTCAGTATATTTCTAATTATATTGTTATTTTAACTATAAGACAATCGAATTTCGGTCTTTTTCAAAATTAGACAGTGTTTAATTTTAAGTTCTGAATGATCAATTTACTTTGGAATGGGATTATTTCATGAGTTCATATTACGAAAGATTTCACGAGGTGATGTTTTGGTAAAAGCTACTCTCGATCACTCTATTGAGATAACTATTACTATAGTTAGCTCAATTTTAAATAACGAGGGCACACCAATTTTAAATTTGCACTAGCGGCGTGCCCTGTTTTTATTTATTTAATGATATTCACATCCGTCCAGCCACTTTCACATGGCGTTCTAACAGAGTGGCCGACGTTCAACACCAATTTTTATCTTCTATTGTGAGTTTTCATAAAAATGAAATGAAATAAACTTTATTCAATTAGACTTATCACAAGTACTTTTGAACATAGCTTAATGACCTTAGTTATATTTAAAAGTGTTTACTGTACATATAGAGGAAGGCTATGGTTGTATTGTACGGAGAAATAGATACGAAATAGGAAAGCCATTATTATAAAAATAACTTAATAATTAATATGTTGTATATTTGACACTACCGCGTGTAGTATACGAGGTTATTATTTATGATTTTTTTGTATTATTATAATATAAAATTAGTAACTTTTTTCTTACAGCGAATGTAAATAGTAGTTATATACGAGTATATAATTAACTATCTAGTATACTAAAAGTTGATATCCATACTAATATAATAAGTGTGTGTTTGTCTTTCTTTCATGTCGAAACGAAGTGATGGATTAATGTGATTTTTTGTGTGAAGACAGTTGGAGGGCTGAAGAGTGACATAGGCTACTTTTTATCATGGGGAATAATCTCATTCCCACGGGAAAACACATTATACTCGTAATACAACCCAAAAATTATTTATGATCAGAATTACTTGAAACTTAGTATTAGTGCTCTTCAGTACTATTAAATAAATACGTGTTTTAGCATTTTTCGAAATTCATCCCTTAAGAGGGTAAAATAGGGTATGAATGTTTGTATAAAACCTACTTTTTTAGTTTATCTGTAGTTTAAGCGCGAGCGAAGCCGCGGGTTCCGCTAGTATTAAATAAAATAAAATTATAAGACGGAAAAAGACGTTAGGAGTCACTTTATGATCTCTGTAAGAAACGAAGGGACAAGTAGGTGAATACTTGCTACTTGAAGTAGTTTGTTGGTTCGCCCTTTTTCAGGTCAACGTGATTTTTGTATATAATATACTCCTACTATATAGTCTTTGAACCGAGAATAATACAGCCTTTATGATCTGTTAAATTTAATGGACGTTATGGTAGCCCATTTATAATATACATAGGACGTATTGGTTTAGTGAAGCTGGTTCAAGACTTCCGAGACTTTCATGTGCGAATTATTTGTAAGCTTTACTACTAATATGGTGAAGGAAAATATCAAAAAGAAACTAAATTTTCAACAAAAAAATTTCGAGAAATGTTACGCTAAAGCGTCCTGCATTCGGCCAGGGCAGTGGACTATGGCCAATGGTGTGATGTTAATAGTACTGAATTATTAATTTATTTTTATAAAATGGCCTCTGTATAGATAGCAAGTTATAAAAATTACAAAAATGACACGTGGGATGAAGACAGAGAGTGATTAAAGTAATGGTCTAATATCCCAATATAAAACTTGCTTGCTTTAAAACGGCTTTCACCGAGCTGGTTAATGGATGAAAAGTATTTTATATCAAATTAAATATGTCAACGAATATATTGCAAATGGGTTGACTAAGAAATTTCAGTCAAGAATATTATTAATTAACAATTTTAAAATTGTTATTTTTTAAACATTTCACGGTTTGATTAATAGACTAATTCCATACCAATCGAAAGTATGAAGCCTATAGAAACAAACGTTAGGTTGACTATTTTTTTCCCGTCACAACTCTTGGGTAGGCACTAGGCAGGTATAAACAGGTACATTGAATTAAAATTATTTAATGATGTAATTATTTAAAAAATGTTCTAAGTAATCATGAAAGAATACATATACGTACCTTTACATAATATTAAAGAATATTATAATATTTTACCATTGTATATTATAATTTAATTAAAAAGGTAATTCAATACTGTCGAAAATTTTCATGTAATTCTCGTTGTATAATTATGTTTTTACCAGTACGTATACAACGTAACAAGAACAACAGCAACAAAAAAATTTTCAATGTTATTCATAAAAATGTAAGTAAATTATACAAAAACATAGTATAATTATGTTAAATATAGTATATTAAACATATACAGCACAGTATAATTATATTAAACTAGCATTGCCCGCGGCTCCGCCCGCGTTCAGATGACCAAAAAATAAAATTCTTAGGTTTTTACATATTAGTACACTCTTACATTGCAGTTTTTTGTATTTTTTCTCAAATATGAGATATTTTCCTGCGGTAAAAGGTATCCTATATGTAGATCCGGATAACCAGCTATCACCATACCAAATTTCATCAAAATCCCTCCAGTGGTTTTTCTGTGATGCGATAGCAGACAGACAGACAGACAAAAATTCTAAAAAATATAGATTCGGGTGCTTTTTCGATATTAAGTCAAATAAGGTGAAAAAATTAATATTTTAAATAAAAAAATTACAGTATGTTTGGGATATAAAAAGGACAGTTTTCACGAAATTTCGTGAAAAGAATTGTTGTTTTGTAAATGATAAAAATAAAAAACCAGAAACTTGGTTATTTGAATTTTTCACATAAATTTTGTGGTTATGTGAAAAAAGTGTAAAAACAAAAATTGTACAACTTTGCCATTTAACATTTTTCCATAGGACTTGTAGTTTTGCGGGAAATCGAGATTCAGCGATTTTTACCCTTAAAAACTCATCCCACTTCCCGACCTTAGATCGCCCATAAATTATTTTTCAATATCTATTGATTTAATTCTCCTATGCTTGGTGATTATTGGTGGTCCCAAATTACATGGATTTTTTAAATTAAATAGCGAAATCCAGATTTTAGACTAAACTTTGCAAGTACATCTGAAGTATTAACTATATGATTGTGATTATTTTTCCTTAGGCTTAACTTGAATTTGTTATGATTTTCTTTAATCTGAATCTTAATTTAAAAATCAAGTTAAATTATCTTTAAAATGATTGTTTTCGTTATTTCATAAAATAATATTTTAATATATAATATAAAAATGAACATTTAATAAAAAATATTTATAAAATACTACATAAAAAACTATATGCAAATCAAATCGAATCAGTCTGACGTGATGCCTTAATGTATTGAGAGGATATGTCACTCAACATCCAGGTGACCTGTGTTGACCTTTGCTTTGGGTACTCGGCTTCTGGTGTGATTGGCAAATGTCTCAAACAACAAAATACTTTTTGGAAAATAGGATATAAGTAAAGTATTATTCTTCGACTGATAATATTATTAATAGCTTTTTTAAAACGTAATGCGAAATAAAACCAAGTTTTCATACCCAATGCCCGAGAAAACAAAAAAAGATGCTACATATGTATATCTACATAAATGTTAAATAACGTTCCAATTTGCTTTCATTTATGATTCTTATTCAGTTATAATATAACTAGCGGCTCACCTTCGCTTCGTTCAGGTTCGCCTCTAGGAAAGCAAAAAGAAAACCTACCCCACTGGAACCGTACATTTTTCCAGAATAAAAAGTCATCATGTAATCATCATCATCATGTAAATTTCATCCAGATCCGTTCAGCGGTTCTGGCGTGAAAGAGTAACAATAGAGCATACATACTCACGTATTAAGGGTTACCCAATTTTTAAATCATAATCAGATATCCTATTATCATAATATTATGTATTTTGCCTAGAAAGACATGTTTCATATCAATATCAATCTTTTATATCAAGTAGTTTTGATGTTATATCTATTTATTTAATATATACGTTATGTTAAAAAGGATTATAGTAAATTTATTATACTATAAAAGACAACGCCCAAAATCACGCACAAATATAACACGCTATCTCTTTTTGCGATCTACTAACGGTTGATCGCACGAAACTTTATTGAAGACAAACAAACGTAAAGAATTTTATTCTATACGTCTTTTAAAAGAACTTCAAATAAGATATAATAATAATAAAAATAATAATAATATTCTTTATTTCAGACCCTTGATCCATAGTACAGATACAATAATACAATAAAAATAAAATAATATAAACATATATTAGCAAAAAGACGATTTTTTTTATTTTTTTGACATCTGACCTTTGATAACTTGTAGAGTAGACACCGGATTAAATGAGATTTGAAGCATCATAAAAAGTGCCAAAATAAAAGTATATACCAGTTTATAGCTAATATCTTACACTACGAGGTTTTATCTTTATTTGATTGAGCCACTAGGCGTAATGGCTTTTAATAGCAACTTTTTTGTGGTTGTATCAGTAGAATTTTATTCAACGTAACAAAATAAAAATACGGTACGTATTTGGGCGTCTCGGTTACAAATTAAATAAGATTTTTTAATTTATTATCTTAAAGCCTTTTTTTAACGTTGAGAAATGCATTTACGTATCTTTATACATACAGGTGGTTATGTGCGACTCGCCGGCTAGAAACTCCAGTACCTACCCATTATTATTTTAAACTCCACTCCCCGCTATTATTTTAAAGCATCAGCACAAAACCAATTTGCAACTACACTATCCTTGATATTTGTTTGAATTTAGAACTAACACATTAGATTTAAAGCAACAACAACTTTGCGATTATTTGTAATATTATTTTAACTACGAGGTTAAATCAAAAAGTTCTTGGAATCGACATGAAAAATGCCCAATAATTAAACAAAATTTCCCTCTAACGCAATATATTTAGAATAACGCGTTTCTAACTTTCTTATTCCATACGAAAAAAAAAACTTTTTTCTCAACTCTCGAAAAACTCGTCTACGGCAGCCATAACACGTCGGCATCGTGAAATTTAGTTCCACGAATATGCTCATTTAATTTGGGGAATAAGTGTACATCACTAGGGGCTAACTCCGGAGAATATGATGGGCGGCCAAAGAGATTGAAGCCAGCACAGTGGATTGCATTGAGCGTAACTTCCGATCGATGAGCGTTATTGTGAAAAAAAAAACATACCTAACGACAGTTTTTGACGACTTTTTACTTTAATTCCTTCAAGCGCTTTCGGCATTAGATTTGCATGATAGGGTCCAGTAATCGTCTGGCCTTTTGGCATGTAATCAATAAAAAGGAAGGAGGAAAAAGAACTTTGCCAGCGGTAGGAGCAACTCGATTTTTTTTTATGGATGGAGAAGATCGTCGTTTCCAAGACATGCTTTGTCTTTGAGTTTCAGGTTCAAAATGGTGGTCTCACAATAAGACGATAACAAAAATTATCTGGATCAAGCTGGAACATTTCGAGATTACGGTTAGAAATTTTCAAACGTCGCTTTTTGTTTTCGTAGGTTAACATTCATGGCACCCATCTTGCCGACACTTTTCTGAATCCCAATGAATCAATTAAAATGGATTGAATGCTACCAAATGATACCTTTAGGATCTCAGCTAAATGTTGTATGTTTATTCTTTTGCCTTCCAAAACCAGATTCTCAATCTTTTTGATGCTTTCTTTCGCAACGGAGGTCGAAAGGCGGCCAGAACGCGGGTCATCTTTACAGATTCATTTACCTCTTTTGAATTCAGCTACCTAATACGCAACCATAGAATAGGGTACAGCATCATCTCATAAGGTCTTCTGAGTCTCCGAAAAAAAATCCTTCAAGGCCTTTTTTTCAGGCACAGATACTTTATCACCGCATGTAACTCACTTCTCTCTATAATTTAGTTTTTAGCAACTTCTTTTACAAAATAATTAATAGCGTGCGAATGAACTAATAAAAACAAATGATGCTTGACATAAATATTGTTTAATTAACAATCTTTAAAACGAATATCGAACTATCCCCAAAAAAGGTTTTATCTGTACATATAATAAAATGTTAACTAAGCCGAATCTGTATATAAAATATTTTTTGAAAAATCGTATTGAAATAGACTTTATTATCGATACAGATGCCGAATCTATGCTTTTTAGAATTTTTGTCTGTCTGTCAAAAATACAAAAATTGCAATGTATGAGTGTACTAATATGTAAAACCTAAGAATTTGGGTTTTGGTCATCAGAACGCGGGCGGAGCCTCGGGCAATGCTAGTATACATATAAGCGTTTCTAAGAACTTTTTGATTCACCTGGTATAATAGCGCAAAATCGAAAATCACCTGTCTTAATTTTTCTCTTACTCGTTAACAGTCTGTCATTATACATCTGTAAAAAATTCACCCACCAATTTATTCATTGCACAAAGTTTTCCAATATACAAATAATTCAATTTTAATTTAATATTTATTACATAACATTTTCCGAATCTGGAACTCTGATAAAAATATTAAAATTGTAAAATCTAAAATACGCGTGATTTGTGTTTGCAAATATTTTCTTTTTGTTATAAAACATAATTTATAAAATGTAATATTTCTGTCACCGTTAAAATTTTCTCAGATTTTCTGTACCGAGAGTTACACTCAAATTAATATTTTTGCTATCTTATCTTCCAACGAGAGATAAAAGGTGCAAGTTTAATTAGCTAAACAATAAACTATACTGGTAATACTATAATATAGAAACATACTACTAAATGCTTATTATAAAAATGTTTGTCATATTGTAGAAATTCAGAATGTAAAGCAAATCGCACGTAGGATCTTGCCAAATCGTTTGTTATTTGCTGTTTTAGTGTATTTCTTACGCAATACTATTCCTGAGCGATTTCAATGCACCTGAAAGGATTTTATTACGAAATAGTAGCACTTTTACATATCATATTACTAAATCTACAATGTATATCTGTCTGATAATCTATTAAAGAGCTTAGTTCATAAACAGCTACGTTATTTCATTTTTATATTCAACTATACATTTTTATTACTAAATAATAATTTATGGATAATTATGAATGAAAAAAATCTCAATAGCCATAAATAACAGCAATAAATCTATAATAATATACTAGCTTATATTGACTCTACCATAATGAAATTTAAAATTACTTACTTTGCTCTTCATCATCAATACTAGACATTACAGAGTATCAAGATTGAATTTAAGTTTTAAATCTTATCTCTACAAAATGATCGTTGAGATCTTATAACTACCAAACAAAACTAAATAATATCCGAAACAGAATGGCTAATTTTAGTTATAAGTTTTGATCACAAAGCTATTATTCTTATCTCTTAAGACTTTGATCAGAACAATACACTTGTTCTAATCAAAGTCTATATTATTTTGCCGAAGAAAATAATTTTATGTAAAAGCTTTTTATTATATTTGATATTATTTGTAATCTTAATTTAATTAGAATAATAATTATAAAGATTGAATTTAGAAAGCATATTACTGATAAAGATGTTAAGTCTTCACACAAGCCGCAACAGAGCAAAATATCTGACAGTCTTTTTCGAGTGACGGTACCGACGCGTCGTGTCGGTAGCTCGCGTTATTAAAGTACATGAAAGTGAGTGCTAGAAAAGTTTCGTAATACGAGTATACAATATGTTTTCTAGTGGACAATTGAAGAAAAAAATTGTGAATTTCTAAGAAAAGTGTAAATGTAATATTTTACTTTATTTTTAAAGTATGGTAAAATTTTCCAAAATGTAAGTACTGGATTTGAATTTTAAAACTAACTATATATAGTTTAAACACTAATTTTAAATAACGATATTATAATAAACAATTTTTAGAAAATGTTATCATTTTAAAATGATTCCTTCAAAGTTTCACAAGTTTTATTAAAGAAGCGAAAGCATGCAAACTGTTTGTTTAATAATACGAAGAGTATAAAAAAAATCCTATATAATATTTTTATCGTGTATTTTATTTGAGCTTCCGCAGTATTAGCTAATATAAAACTATTCAAAAAATATTTCTTCTTCAATCTAACGTGTACGCACTCTTTGAAAATAAATAATATCTAGTATATAAATATCTATCACGGTATTTGTGTTCGCACTCGATCGAGCCGTATCAGAAACGGCTCGACCGATTTTAATTATTTATTTTTTGTATATTTGGTAGGTACGAGAATACGTCTTAAAATATTTTTCATCCTCCTGCCCCGACCCTGTATTTTTTAACCGCGATTTTAGTATTTTTGTATGAACAATATTTTATAAATATGTACCTACATAGAGAGCGAACCCGAGCGAAGCGAGGGTGAGTCGCTATATAACGTCAAGCCAAAGAGCTTTTTATGTAGATTGAACGCGTTCTGCTATTAAATAAAATAATATTCATATATGCCTTTTATTACAATGACATAAGGATTTTATATTTAAGTTCTTTTGTAAGTGTGTACGATTTTATGACACACATATGTGTGTATACATGAGCGAACGCTTTACTTCGTGATCTAAGGCTTATGTGACTTATTTTTTTTTATTAGAAAGTGTACAATTTAAATAAAACTATATTTTCGGATTTTCTCGCAGAACTTTTCATTTCAGATCTCAACGTAGAAAAATAGAAGTAGATCTAAGTAATAGTCCGAGTAAATCTAAGAAAGTATTAAGTATAAATTAACAAGAATTATTGTTGTAGGCATTAAAAAACAGAAAAATGCAAGTTTTTCTGACTGCCAAAAACCTTAGCTATGAAATGTTATATCATCTATTAATAAGTATATTAAATTATTCATTTATCGCTGCTTAACGTTAAAAAAGGATCTGTATTTTCATTATTGTAAAGAAATATTTCGACATTGTTTTTCTTCCCTTTCCACCAGATTTCTGTCAAAAGAAATCCAATTATTCTTTACTTTGTTATGGTTTTTAATGTAAAAGTATTTTACTTGTTTAAAATCTTCGCCATTGTCATATCACAATATATGAACATATTTTGCTTTTCTCAAAGTAATATTTTATGTAGAACTCAGAAGGAAGTGTGGCATTTTAATTACAGACTGCAAGAACAGTGTCTTAAATATGTAGATAGTGATCTGAAATGTTACTAACCTACTTACTAAAATAATAGACAAACGCATACTTTTATGCATGTTCATTTTTTTCCAAGTCAAAATTTTCTATTCAGGGGGGTTAGATAGAATGATTTTGTGCAATCAACATCGTAAATAATAATATAATAATACTGACTAAATATTTGGGATCGATATATTATTTAGCTAATAGTAGTGTGTCACGTGTTGAGAATCACGCTATATCGTTCTCATATACATTTTTAATTTTTTTGTGAATGCATGCTATCTAAGGGAACCTTGCAAGTCTTGAATTCTTGAAGTCACCTAACCCGTATTCCTCTCGCATAAAAAGAACGGTCCGTGCCCAGTGGGACGTTAAAAAAAGCTGAATTAAATATTAAAAAGCAATTATATATGTAAATTGTATATGGCAAGTTGTGCTGAAAATAACAATAATAGATTAGATGATGACCCTTGCTGCAACAAGACAATTTTATTATACAGATAATAAAAGTTTGAATTTGACTTATTATATCAAATGATTTTCCTAAGTTATAACATATGTAAATCTGTAGAACCAGAATTCTTATATATCTTTGTCTCGGTTCTATCGGGCCAGTAATCCTTTTATGTGATTACTATGAATTTTAAATTAGTATTAAAATTAAGATGCAGAAAACAATGCAATACAGTAAAATATTATCTTAATATTTTACTTGAAAAGTAAGGGAGAGTAGTAAGTTGTGTTCACGTTATCAGTAGTTACCAAGCATATACACTTAAATATTTTATTCCTTGTTTCATGATAGGAGCCTACGTTTTTTTTATTTTACATAATTTAAATACATCATTTTACAGTGGCTTATAGAAAACCTATCACATTTCAACTGTATAGTACTATTCCCTAGTAAAATGGTTACTGCTTACAGACGGAAAAACGGAGCAACAAATATTAGGATGAAATTATAACGATTCTTGTAGCGAGTGTTTGCTGTTTGACTACAGGATAAAAAACTCAATTATATTAGAGTATACCTAAAGCTTAGTTTTTGAGTTTTTCAGAACTAAGACATTTTCCTCCTGAATTGTTGAGTCGTGATATGCAGTAAAACTATCCATAGTTACTGTTTTATAAAGAGTGCATTAGCAAAATAATATTTTACAATCAGAGGATCAATACGTACAATCTGTAGTACAGAAATCCAAAAAAATAAATGGAAATGATACATTAGGATTCTATGACATAATGACTAAAATGCCATTTCAATACAATTACAAATTACATATATCCCAGCCCTATCTTGATATATTTTGGAATGAATGGCTGTTTTGGAATAAATAGCTATTCAGGATTATGATTGATTGAAATAATTTAGTTACTTATTTTTCTTATAATATTATAAATTAATAATGCTATATATTAGAACTTTTACCGCTAATAAAATGTCCAATAGCAGCCTCACGCATGCGTATAATAGCAGAAGTGTTCCATCGGTATTCTTCATTATATGGTCAACCGATACAAATAGCATTGCTTTACGGGCCTTTAAACCTGTATGATCCACAGCTTGAAATAAATAAATAATCTTTTAACATTAAATATTTTATTTTAAGTTTTGTGAGTTGCTCATAATAAAACAGACACAATAGCTACTACTTACAATGTTCAGGTATACAGTGAAATCGCCGGATACGTACAAAAAATCGATTATAAATGTCTCAAAGCGGATCATGCCTTATATCTTATGGAGTATCATAACATGGATTTGACAATCGGAAAGACATTGAAATATGCCAAAATCTACTTCTTCGTTTTGTAATGTACATAAATAGGTAAATATTCCTATAAATAGATAAAATAGAAATACTCGTGATGTGAACTTAATGAACTTAGTGAAAACAAGAAAGACTATTAATTTTTATTCAACTGATTTAATATTTGCATATCAATTTCTTAGTTTTATCCATAATCTATCAGATCGACTCTTAGAGTAATGAATTATATAGACGGAGTCCGCCGAAAAACGTTAAAGTGAAAAAAAATGTAGCATGATTTTGCTGCATCCATATTCCCTGACGTTGCTCTGGAGAAAATTCTCATTTTTCAGAGAAGAAAGGCTATAAAAATAATAAATTTACAATTCTTAAAGCAAAAATGTAAACAATAATAGGCCTAATATCTTATTCTTTGTGTATTTTTATTTCTAGTTACATCTGCTCTGTTTGAGGCACATAACATAATATCCATTTTTCTTTCTGTTTCTCTTTATTACGATAAAACAGTCACTATTTTTATTTATTAAAATACATTTGCTTATTTATGGCATATTAGGACCAATCGGAATCCGTTTATTTTTAAGAGAAAAATATATATTGAAAACCGAAGTTTTATGGTTTTAAAATGTCAGCAGGTATATAAGAAATTGAAATTTGTAAAATACTGTGACGTTCTATCGAAAATTATTTTGAACAAAAGTTGTAGGTCTAGTAAATATCTACAACTGTTATAAATAACACTTTTTACAATAACCTCAAAGTTTTCGAGATATTTGCAAAAAACTCTGTTTTTAACTTCCTTCCGAACCGGTGGCTGACTCATGACGTTCAGTAAATAATTGTAATAATTTAATGCTGAATAACATATTTTGAATGTGATAAAAAAAAATATATAATAAGTGTATGCAAAAATTAATAAAAGAATTGTAAAAGTGACATTAACATTACTTTGGACAAAAGTATGGGATCTAATATATTCAAAGGGGATTAATATTTTCAATTGAATTTAAAATCCATCTATTCTTATTATTATTTAATTTTTTTCTTCTTATAAATTTTTGTCTCGGTTAATATTAATGATAGAATAATTTCGTAATAAAAGAGAGTGCATATAAAACTACATGGTATTTCCAATTTGGCTTTAAATATTGGCCAATAGTTTTTAACCCTATTTACTTCATAATATTTTTTTTTAAGAATCCTTTTTTTATGTTTATTCTTAAATAGTCTTAAAATATAATATATAGAAATTTGATAATATAATTTACATTAACATGTAAAAGCTAAAATATTGCTTTATAAATTTTATAAATGTTTTAAAACTTGATATATGTATTGTATTTATTTTAATTTTAACTAAATATGTTTCAGTTCCTGTAGTAATCGTTATTTTACAATATTATAAAAACAGCTGTAACAGTTTTTGACTATGAAAGAAACTCTTGTTAATTCGTCTTCGAGCAAACTCATTACTAAAACCAAATATCAAATATGAAAATAAATAAAAAAAACTCCAGTTCAATTCTTTAGTATGTGATTACTTCGAAAATGTCGTGTAGAAAAAAAACTCGCATGAATTTGTAACTTCTTACTGTCGTCATACTTATAAAATTCCTTGATATATCGAAAAGCTCAATAAAGCAAATTACACAAATTATATCTTCGATTTCTGTCTAAAATTACAAAAACATATTATTACCGATCCAGTTGCCTATTAAATTGATTAAGGTCAACTTCATAATAAATCATACTTATTGGAGACTAAACGTCATAGATATATTATTATGTTGATGGAAAGACACCATGGTGTGAAGTTTTATAAAAAAATTAATGAGGCAGGCCCTAATTAAATTAATAACGCGGTCTACATTGTTTGATCTAAAAATATGAAAGTTCACATGAATTAGAATTGATTTTTGTGGGTAAAGGCAGCATAATATTATTATAACTTAATTTTATAACTTTAAAAAGTAAAAAAAAAATGTAGAATTGAATAGTAAAAGTCTCCTCCTCATTGAAATTGTTAAAAATACCTAAATATTTTTTGGTTTATTACATAAAAAGTCAAAAATCAGATTGTATATTCGATATGGATAATTTCAAAAACTCCGGTACCTACTGACTCTCACATTATGTTTCATTTAGGCTCAAGCGATGGGATATTTCGCTATAATCTACCATAGTTTGTTAAAAAAATTGAGAGTAACGATTACACTTCTTTTTAAATTAAATCTGCTTATTATAAATAAATATATAGATTTTACTGGAACTTCATCCTCGTGGTATTAATATGCGATATAAGCTACCAATACTGTCACTCAAACTAACCTATAAATTTTAAAGAAGTGACTAACAAACACACTTACTAAGCCACAATATATAGAATTTATAAAATTAATGTGATTTATAACGTTTGGTAATTCAATTTTTCAAATATAATAGATTATAGCAAGAGCCTATTAAGAGTTAAAGCTCTGTATATTTCCACTCCGGTCGGTACCTTCTTAACTCTGGTGAGAAACTTTTCTTCAGGCACATACTATATCAGCGAAACCCAATGTCATTGAATATGCTTAGAATTCTTTAATAATAATAGCATAATATTGCTTATATTTCTCGTCCTTAGGCGTTTTTATGGGGGTAATACTAATTAATACCTATAAACCAGTATTTTTTGTTCTCTGCCGCTGGTTACACTGAGCTGATATTTAATTCTACAGCAACCATCTCAAAATGGTCAATATGTGAACTCTACAGTAACCTAAAATGGAAATCGAACCCACACGCTCTGTATATAGGCTCTGCGAGTTGCACTACACTATAGAGCAGTACATATTTCTCGAATTTATCTATAAAATTAAGCTTAATTTTTTGCTTACTATCTTATCTCAGACAATTACTTAAATTTTAATAAGTTACACAAATCAGTTTTATCTAAAATAACAAGGAAACATAAAATTTAACGTTTTACGATGATAATAAAAAATATATATTGTACCATTAGATGAATAATGTAATTCGTGTTACAAAAGACGCATGATGTTTGTAATTGTGTTGAAATATACAAGCAAAAACAGTTTAACAGCTCGATCATTAACTTTAAAATTGTGTTTTTTTTTATTTCATAATTCATATTTACGATTTTTCTCTTCAATTTTCCTAGTAAAACTAGTTTTTGAACATCAACATTTATTCAAAATGATTTTGTTGTGACCCTGAGAAAATAGTAATTAGTAAACAAGGTGTGCTGATTAGATACGGCTGTTGTTATCCTAGCATGATATTTTAGCCATTTACGTACATAATTTGTAATTATTCAAATTTTGCATAATTAGTATATGGTCAAATAACATTGTGAAACCGTAACTGTTCGTAATGTATCTTTAAAATGTATGATATTTATATGGATTGTCACAAAGTATAAAAAATCTTATAATAATACGGGCAACCTTCGCTTCGCTCCGATGCGTTTCCCAAGTGTGAAGCAGTGCCTATTGTGGCTTCAAGATATAGGCTAGCCTATCTGTATTCTATATTTGATCAAAATCAGTCCAGCCGTATTAACGTATAGACATTCATACATATGTACATATACACAAGCTTTCGCAACGATATATAATTATAGTAGTCATATATAATTGGATAAAGTTTACATGTTTTTAAAAACGATGTAAAAATATTACTATTTATTGTAAGAAGTAAAAACATTGATAGAAATTATATTTTCTATGTATAATATTGTAGTTAATTTTTTTATTAATATAATATAATTTTTATGTCCATGTCAATATTTTATTCCAATAGTACAATTACTAAAATAATAAATATATACATATGTACGTATTTATGTTATATTATAATATAATGTAGATTATTATTTAATTAGGCAAATAAAAAAAACACTATTTTATAATACATACTTTCTTAGGTTTACGCGAATATTTGACATTTTATATAAAACTATGTTAAAATCCAAATAAATACGCGAAATAATCCTAAAACATAGTTTTATATTAAACACTTTTTATCTTTTCTAAGCACACCTAAAACGCGAATTATCGTTTTTGTATCTCCAACTAGTAGTTACGTAATTATACAAAAAAATAACGTATTTTCCAAATCGGAGAGATCGTATGCACTTTATCCATATTAAACTCGTTGGATCAGTCATTCGTTTTATTTTGCTACATTCGTAAAATAACATGTCCATGTTCGAATTTGACTCGAAACTTGAATTCGATAAAAAACTTACGTAGAGCTCGATGTGTCACAAATAAGGCCATTTTGTCTTAAATAAAATTGTTCATAGCGAATTACTTTAAAGTATGCGCAATAAAAATATTTAGGTACATTAAAAGCTTTTACAGATTTTAAATCGTTAACAAACATATCGCTAATTTTTGTTTGTATTGTTTTTATATTTATATACAACTGCCTCGGTGGTGTTGTGGCTAGCATGTACGGCTGCACACCCGGAGGTCCTGGGTTCGAGTCCCGGATCGGGCCAAGTTTAGTTATTGAGTCTTTCTGTATAGTAAGCCTCAGTAACAGCCCGGAGTTGGGATGTTAGCGGTGTTTTCACCCCCGTGTCTCGGAGAGCACGTAAAGCCGTCGGTCCTGCGCCTTAACTCTCACTGGTCGTGTCGAGTGGTCGTCCCACCGGAGTATGAGAGTGACAGAAATAGAGAGTGCACTTGTGTCTGCGCGTACAGTTGTGCACTATAATATCTCCTGCGCAGTTGGCTAGTCTCAATGAGATTGGCTGCCGTGGCCGGAATCGGCTAGGAGAACATCATCATCATTTATATATTAATTGTAAACATAATATAAGCACAATCTATTAATTCATGCAGTCGTCTAACGAAGCCCGAAAGCGTTTATACAGGCCAATCGTGCGGGACGTTTGGGGCGGGGCATACTTAGTTTTACTGCCACTTGGAAACTCTAGGGTGGACAGGTTTATCTGTAACTTACCATGTGGTATTACAACATTTTAATTTGGAAACCGTTCACCGTGAAAATATTTTGGACAACCGTTGCGCTTAAAAGCATTTTCGATAAATTACAAGCGATCGCCAAATGTATAGCATTTTATACTGTGATAGATATAAGCGTGCCCAAATTAATCCAAAAATATATGCATATAATTTGGTGACTAAGAACATCGTTTACATGCGACCGGGTAGAACGTGGAGCACGAGCTATGTCTTTAGATGAATTTGATCAATTGAAAAGAAACCCAGCTAGGTTAGGTAAATCAGAGGTTTTTGATTAAAGGCAAAATACAAAAAATCCCACTAAAATTCATGTAATTGCTCTCGAGAGATGTAGGATTAGACGGTTAAGTCCGGTCAAATAAGCCAAAAGAAGTATTCAACTTTCTAAAGTTCATTCTAACGAGAGGTAATAACCTGAGTTGTAGATGTAAACCTTCATCTTGGCAGTCTAAGTGATGTGTCAAAAGCCTCTCTCTCACGCTCGACAATTTTCTTAATAAATATCAATACTATTCAACGCAAAAGGAACGAAAAACTCTGTATTTTTTTGGCACTTTGACCTTTAATATCTTAAGTCGTGGACGCGAGATTATATGAGATTTACGGGATCACGAGGTGAAATCCCTAATGTGACTACCATATAAAGGATTTTCCAAGATTTTTTCCTTAGCTAATGGTTATCTTCTAAACACCTACCAAATATTAGGTAGTAGGACAGTATTTTATTTTGCTTTTATGTAAACAAATTAAGATCATATACGATAACTCGTTTAAAAAGAGGTAAACTATATTGATTTTACCTGTAAAACGCGTGAATATATGAGTATTTTTCCAGATTTATGCCCTGGTACGTACTTATAAGGGCCAATGTTGGTATTAGCTCTCTTAAATTTCCTGGCCAATGTAAAAATTTCTGCATATACATATATTACACTAGCGACTCACCCTCGCCTCGCTCGGGTTCGTAGCTTCCTTCCCAATACAAGCTTTCATCCCCATTTTCACTCCTTTAAAGGATGATTTCCGGGATAAAAAGTATCCTATGTCCTTCCCATGGTCTCAAAGTATCTGCTTACCAAATTTCATCTAAATCGGTTTAATAGATCCAGAGATTACCCCCTACAACGACACAAACTCACAAACTCATAAACTTTACCTCTTTATAATATTAGTATATGTAGATTACCGCTGTATTATATTAGTACAGATAAAGACAGCTCTGCAAAGAATTGGAATTAGAAGTAAAGAAATATCAAATAATATTAAGAACTATAGTCCATTTATAAGATAACTATATAATACTGTATATACAAGATAATAATATGTATATACATTATACAGTATTATATAGTTATTATAGTTATGTATGTTAGAATACAATCACAAATCAAAGGTCCACAATGGTCCGGGTGCACTATATCCAGCCGCTCATTCAGGACATTGTATTTGAATTGATATTAATTAATGTTAATTTGTAATTATATATCATTAGTATTACGTGTTGCTTTAATTATATAATAAGATAATATATTGCACATCACTAGTGACTTGTAAATTTCATCCAAATATGTCTGGACATAAGGCTGGCCTTCAGCATGAAGGGGTGACATACACCTACAAACTTAAGATTAAGTGATAATTTATAGCATCAAGGCCTTTAGAATAAGTCCAATCATGCAAGGACTTATTTTAATTTACTATCTTTACTGTATCCGGCCAAGGCTTTTATATATTCATACATAGTTGCAGTATCGTTAGTTTTCCAGTTTGTGTACCAAAATCCCACTGTATTGGTAATTTAAATACAAAAATATGCCATTAATTTTGTGTAAAATATTTTTAATCACTTCGGAAACTTCATAACTTTTGTCTTTTTGACTGATGAATTTTTCAAATATGACTTATAATAGTCCCAATTATATTAGCTTTGAAAAACCGTTCACAACGTGCATAACAACTATCTTCCCATTTTAATTATTGGTACATAAATAATTCCTATTAATTGTTGTACATATTACTTAAATTTTATTAATATATACTGGTAAAATATATAATATCATAAAAATAATTGCATCTGGTGTAATCGCTTTCAACGTTGCTCATTTGTTATAGCAACGTAGCAGCTGGTTAGTCTCGACTTGTTTTCTATATTAAGTTACAGAATACTCGTATATAAACGCTACCTAATTGTTGATAGTGAAAAAATAACTTATGTGACAAACGACACTACACGCGTTCACCGATATATTATGCGTAAAATGTATATTGTATCCCATCAAAAACATACTGTAAAAATATTGCAAGTCTCGCAACGCATCTCTCTACCGCAAAAAGCTATGAGATATAATGTAAAACCAAGTCGGTTAATTTATTCATTACCTATCTATGGAAGCATCTATTCGACAACTTTGTCATAAATCGTTACCGAATTAGTTAAGTTACAACATTTTATAGTGACCGTATTAATATTAGATATATTTATTTCTTTAATTAATAGAGTGACTTGGCCATCGCACGGAAACATAATCACATAAGAGTCTACTACTTTAAATAGTCCTAATTAAAAATACCATGACCAAGGTGGACGGACGACTTGGTCAAAGTCGCTGGAGCCCACTGGATGCGGATGGCACAAGACTGGTTGTCGTGGAAATTTTTGGGGGAGGCCTATGCCCAGCTGTGGACGTGTTTGGGCTGAAATGAACGGAACATAGTACTAGCGGGTCAAATTGATGCATACACTAACAATACATAAATAATGCACTCAGAACGTTAATATTAGGTAAATTTTGTTATTTGTAGGTTCTGTTATCATGTGCGATGGCCAAGTCATTCTATTAATTAAAGAAATAAATAGGACACACCGCGCACAGGAAGTAGGGCCGGGCCACTACAAACTGAGCCAAACGTATCGTCAAAAATTAAGTAATCGTCAAGTTTTGTCGTAATTAGGTATATATTTTAATAAATTCATTATAAATAACAGGTAATCGAATATTAGTTGGTAATACACTATACACGCTTCACGTTGTATTTATGTACCCATTTGTAAATGCATAAAAATGTATACAGCTACTGAA
Source organism: Brenthis ino (assembly GCA_921882275.1). Taxonomy (NCBI): domain Eukaryota; kingdom Metazoa; phylum Arthropoda; class Insecta; order Lepidoptera; family Nymphalidae; genus Brenthis; species Brenthis ino. The sequence continues at coordinate 24,933,037 of OV170232.1, read as the reverse complement.
AACGCTTGAAATAATATTTTCACATTTGAATAATATTTTTCTAATGTATACAATAGTTGCAATATCAACATTAATAAATAAATAGACGAATCGTGATTAGGTTAGTAATTACGAGGGAACATAGGATCGAACATACAAACATACATACAGGTTAAACACTAACCTAACCTCCTTTTACATTGCAAGTGACGACAATTATATGTATGAACTGCACAAGTAACTTTGTAATCCCATATATCGCATATCTATTTGTATAGGATTACAAAGTTACTGATGCAGTTTGTTGTATATCTCGAAAACAGGATTGAAATTGCGTGATGTTTGAATTTTTCCTTGGGTTATAGAGTAAACACTAATTGTGTTCAAAATTTGAAGCTTCTAAGTCTGCTAGAAGTACCTTAGAATTTTGATGATCGGTGAGTGAGTGAGTGACGATATTAACGAATTTTGATCTGCAACCGTTCATAAACTACTGGTTCAAATTGAATGTAATTTGGAAATGTACGTAGTTTTATTATGTTCTCTTAGTCACTCAAAATTCAAGCTTCTAGCTTTATCCACAACGAAGTTATGGGGGGGTGGAAAATGCTCTGAATCCCTTCGAGAAAAGGATGGTACTGCCGTGCCCTTTTTTGCTCGACTTGTTTGCTCGACTTGGCGGGGGCACTGCCGTGCCCCCCGATTAATTAAAACGTTTTATACTCAATTAATAATATTACCTTATATTAGGCCGTGTCATTTTCATTATGAAATATTATGAAATAATGTCCTTTCATATGCAAATATGTACGTAAATGGTAAAAAATATTTTTCTGATTGGCTCTTGCTGGTGATATTATGACAAAAGAATGAATAAAAAAATTTGTCGTCTCATAATTATGTAACGCAACTGTTTCTGGGTACTCCTAACAAGTGATATATTAAAATTTTTAAAATTACCCGACCATCTTGGACCGATTTTCATTAAACATTGCTAAGAACACTCCCAACTAATTCACCTTTCAAACAAAATCAAAACCGGTTCATCCGTTCGGGAGCTACGATGCCACAGACAGACACACACACATAGACTGTAGACACGTCAAACTTATAACACCCCGTCGTTTTTGCGTCGGGGGTTAAAAATGATAGGCAATAAAATGATGATGTACAATAACAATACTATTCTTTAAAAGTAAAATGATGGAATATAAGATAATTGAGAGAGTTCCTATACACAATATAAAAGAAAAGAAAATAATCTTAGCTTAAGCGCCACAACAATTTCTGTGTAAGTACTGATAAAGAACAAGACAAAGCCCAAAAAATATTAAATTACATAATTATGAAAAAATAAACCAATATCGGGTGACGATCCATGCTTTAATAGGCGCTATCCATTCAACTTTGATATACAGAATATTGGTTAGGACAGGAACAACAGTAATTCTAAATAAGGATTTATCTGGTTTTGACATCCATCGGCACACTGAGTGTTAGCGTCACGTGACCATATAGAAAGTTCCACTTCAAAAAGTATAGTGTAGTTAGCGTTTGGGGTATCTTTAATTATAGTTGCTGAATTATACTCTTCTAAAATTTATTTAACATAACAAATTACATAAGTTCAAATATAAAATCATATTTGGTGTCACGTAAAACTTGGTATTCGAGTACTATGCTATTGCAAAAGTCATTTTTTTAATATTGTTTGCACTATTTTATAAGAGGATGTGAGTTGTCGAAAGAATTTCGTGAGTTTTACTCGCTATTTATTAAAACTTAAATAGTAAGGGATGTAATATAATACCCGCATGCTAGAAAATAGAAACTTGAAATAAGTCCGTATCAAGTAATATACGAAACTCTATAAATGTTTCTGAGAAATACAAAAGACAGAAGACAGAAGACATTAAACGAAAAGTTCAGAACCATTTAATAGATAATTTGAGATTGTTCCAAGTATACTAATAGAATATAAAATGTGGATATTAACTAAAATTACTGTACTGTAACGTGTTTTAACGCGTAGTAACATGCTCGCTTGGAAAACCGAGTGAAGCGGGTTCAAATCCAGGGCCTTGCACCTCTTATATTTTTATGGTGAAGAAAAATCTCGTGACCTACATGTCTGAGAGAACCTGTGAACCATGTAAAGTCCGCCAACTGGCACTTGGCCAGCGTGGTGTACTCTGGCCTGATCCTCCTCATATTAAAGGGAGACCCGTGCCCAGCAGTGGGACGTTAAAGAGGTCTGAATACACAATACACTGTACTTTTATTACGACTTCGAAAATATCTGATTAGGTATCTATTCTAAATGAACAACTACGTTTAGTAATTTTTATATTTTAGTACCTGGAAGTCGGTTTTTTTTTGAGTTTTTTATATATAGAAATAATTAAAAATCAAAATGGCGGATTTGAGGCGCTAATTTGTGTCTTTTAAACTTATGGAGAACTGATACAACTATGTATATACATACATATATTTTAAAAGTAATTTGGGATAAGAAAAAGCGAAGTAAAACTCTTTTTTTAATTTTTGTAATTTTTTTTAAACAATATAATTGTTTATAAAGGTTACGAATTACATAATATGTAATGTTGGAAAAAGATAAAAGTACACTATTCGACGTACGATTTTTGATAACTTCTGCTAACCCAAAAGAACTATCCATAATAAGTACAGTATTACGACTCAGAGAGTTGAAAAATAATTAGAACAGAATATATAAGTAAAGAAATGAAATAATATAGAAGTGACACCTTAACGATGACAATTCTTCCAAGTAACATTCCTTTCAGATTTACACATAATTCAGAATCAAGAAAAAAGGCTCATCTATCTCAATTTTGGATAACCTTATGGATAAGATCCTTGGAGTAACTGTACACCAAAAGGCTTATTTATACTTTTTATTAATATAAAATGTCTTTCTCAGATTTATGCGAATATTTGACATTTTAAATAAAACTATCTTTTCGGATTTTTTCGCGGATTTATTTTGATTACGTTTTAACATGTAGCTCAGAGATGAGATAATTTCCCGCAGAAAAAAGTATCCTATATGTTGACCCGGATAACCAGCTATCATCATACCAAATTTCATCAAAACCTGTCCAGTGATTTTTTCGTGATGCGGTCACAGACAGACAAAAATTCTAAAAACTATAAATTTGGCTTCTGTATCGATAATTATGTCTATTTCAGTAATATTTTCCAAAAAATATTTAATGTACAGATTAGTGTTTTGTTTTGTCTCCTAATCAGCTTGACCATTTTTATCTATTTTTCTTTAATTACTTATAGGGTCTCCTTATTATTATTATTTTGTTTAGATCTAGACTTTCTTTTAATTTTCCAACCAAATGAAGGACGGTGTCGCTAGTGTCTTATAATAATAATAATAAATGCGCAATTCTTGTATAGTTATTTTATTTCGTGTCTCTCGAAAACGGCTCCAACAATTTGGAGATAAGGTTTTGGTTTTTAAGTTTATCTATGTAAATGAAAAAATAAAAAAAATATAATATATTTATCTATCTTTATCCCTGTTTTTTCTGGTAAAAAACGTATTTTTATATCTTTTCCCAAAAAACACGATTTTATAAAAAAATAAAACATCAAGCGAAGTTCAGTTGCAAAGGTACAATATATTTCAAAGGCATGAAAGGCAAATGTGCCAAATTATATTAGCTATATTTAGATAAAGTCTTACAAATGAATTTAGCAAACAGACTAACTCGCCTAGAATTAATAGTTTAGAAAAAACTCGGATTAGTTATGTTATATCTTTTTTGTAATAAGTCTTTTTTACTTAGAAATACTTTGTCTACATCTGACAAAATAATTGTTTATATGGAGTTTTCGCACACGAAATAATAAAAACAATAAATTAACAATGACATTCAGCCTTTTTAATGTCTCACTGCTTGACACGAGCTTCTCTCGCATTGATGACTGCACGAGGGATCTGCCTACAGTTCACCAGCCTTGCCAAGTTTGGGATAGAGGACTTATAGGTTAGAGGATATATGTCTTTCAAAAACTTACTAGGTTCTCTCCAACATGAATTTTTCCTTACGATGTTTTCGTTTACAGTAAGGCAAGTGGTTCTAATGTTGATAATAATTCGCACATAAAGCTGTCAGAAGTGCGAGAACCGGACCATTCTAATAATAGCACAATACAAATTACGTATATGTATATTCTATTAAAGTAGGTACTAGTACATATTGATTACTTACGTAAATATTTAAGGTAAATATACACCAAAACATGCACAGATGTAAATGTCGAGAAACTGATAAAGCTAAACTTAGCGAATGCGCTTTCAGTTTACGATTACGTACATGATGCTGAGGTTGTGGCCAATTTACGATGTAAATATTTACCTATTTCGATACTGATTTACGATACATCAAGTATATTATAATTTTGTTCCGCCATTCGGTACAATAGCAACGTGGGCTACTTAGTAAAAATACAGAATATTTAACATTTATATTTATTTACCGTCATCCGATAGAATAAACATTAATACATCTTAATATTATAAATACATTTAAGATACGCGTCTACAAATGGTATTTCAATTATAGGACGACACACCATGCACAAATATAGTGCTATTTAAATTATTTTCATACATACATTTATTATGTTGAAAATAGACAAGAGATGAATAAAATATTATTATACATAAAAAGAAGCGGCGAAGTCTTTCTTTTATTTCCTTTTTGAAAAAGTATATGGTGCCCACATATACAAAAGTTACTAATTTTCTTGACTATGACATTATCATTACATAGTATAAAATGAAGTCGCTTCCGCTGTCTGTTCGCTTAGATCTTTTAAACTACTCAACGGATTTTAATGCACTTTTCAGCAATAGATAAAGTGATTCAAGAGAAAGGTTTATATGTACAATACATGCATATTATAGTTAAGAAAAGCCGAGAAATTCAAAGATTTGTAATTCATAATGACCGTCAAAACGCGTAACTAGGGAGTGTATAATTCTGTGGTTTAGTTAGATTCTTATGGTAAGGAATAAAAAATTTTTTATATGCACACAAAATAATATTTTAAGCTGAAATCGATCAAAGCTTGTATAATATATATATATATATATATATATATATATATATATATATATATATATCCGTATCAGGATTCAGTTAGGTTTTTAACAGACGTTTTAAGAGGATTACATCTGTCACGGACACTGGGTTAGTATCTCTATGAATTTGAGACATTATTAAATAATTAATTGAGCATAACAGCTGAATCAAGAATGCCAAAACAATATTACAATATTTATTTTTATTAAAACAATAAAAGATAAACAAAAAATAAGAAGAAGAAAAAATTATATTGAGAATATTTCATAATGTTAAAATAAACCTGAATCAAATAACATTAAAAATCTAAATGTAGTTATATAAAAACATTTTTTTTATAAATAATTAATTATAATGATAAGTTTATTGTACTAATAATTAGCTTTTTGTTTGTGTTTTAATTTTACATCATTTTCTTCCCACGCTACATACATCATTATATTATAGTGGAGTTAAGTCAGTTGAAACTGACACTAGTGCTAAAGACTAAGTTTGTCTGTATAGGACTAGTCTGAACAATAATTACTATGCACAATACTCACTCGGTTGTCGAATCATAGTCACCACTCCGTCAATAGCTACTAAACAACAACAAAATAAAATCGGTTGACAAACAAACATATAACAAAAATGTACGGATAAAAAAACTTTAATTCCATTTTTTTATTGATAGAGCTCGTCAATAATTACTAAACAAAATAAAAATCCGACAAATTTAATGGTTCCACGGGATCCCTATAGATTTTGAATCCCTTGCAAGTATCAAAATATACAATATGTCCTGTTCTACTAGCGACATCATCTTTAGTGGTTACTAAAGTTGTGGGCGTTATCATGGCTCAAGTAATAAAGTTTTAATGAAGGAAATCACAATGTTATAAACTTGAAACGATGATTCTAATAGTTTAATTGAACAGCGGGTTCTCGATACCGATCATCTGACTTCCAACTACAATATCAACACATAACCCTCCAATGTCCGCCATGATCAATCAACGTTACGAATTCACATCACTTAAACGAATGAGATGATGGCGTCTCGACCTCGATCTCTGCTCTAAATTTAAAAGCAATAAAAACTAAATAACATAGTGACTATAAACAATAATAAGGTTTTAAATTCAAGCAGAAAAAGGTAACTAAATCTAAGGTAAATTATCCGTGTTTTCTGAATATCCCTAGGGTTTTCGTAAAATTTCGAATTATCAAATCATCCTGCGGAATACGTATACATATACAACTGGGGATGCCGAGTGGAGTAGGCGAATTACCTAAAATTATCCATTATGGATGGGTAAAATGATTTTAAGAAAATGTTCTGTTACAATTAATCTTTATATATATAATTCTTGTGTGAGTGTGTATGTCACTGAACTTCTCTCAAACGACTGGACCGATTTTGATGAAATTTTTTGTGTGTGTTCAAGGGGATCTGGGAATGGTTTAGATTCACAATTTGAATAATAATTTTCATCAAAAAAGTTTGAAATTTTCAAATTAAAGACGTGTAGACAGGACAACGTCTGTCGGGTCGGCTAGTTATATATAAAACAGTATTCGTATTATAAAAATATCATGTGATTGCGAAGAAAAAAAATACAGTCGAATTAAGAACCTCCTCCTTTTTGAAGTGGGTTGATAAAGGGATTTCAGATAGTTTTGTAAGCGTACGCCTCGTAATTCGTATCAACTGTCAAACAGAATCCCACACAAAGGATTTCATCGCTACACTTACAACTCCATCTAGTGTTACCCTTTTTAAAATACAAATACATTTTTAAAGAAAATTAATAAACTAACTAAATTACATACTTACGTGGGTACGCTCGCGTTAAAACTGTAAAAAATCTCTAAAAAGGTAGGTTTCATACAAACTTTCACACCTATTTTACCCTCTTATGGGATGAATTTCGAAAAATGTTAAAACAGGTATTTATTTAATTGTATTGAAGAGCATTAATACTAAGTTTTGGTCGGGAATGAAAAATCGTAATTAAATGGTAAAGAACTTGTATGCCATTGCCGATTTGCTGCGCATGATAATACTGGATATGGATAAAAACACTCAAATATATATAGCGAGATAGTGCTTAAGTGCTTTTCGAGATATTGATTTATATATGAGAAGTATGACACTCATTATAATTACAGACTTTATTACCAAAAAAGGTTTACAAACTTTTAAAACTCTTTAATATTAGTTATATATAATATATCCCCTAACGTGTAGACGACATTGAAAGACGAATCAAATATGGTCTAATTACGTGTTATTAGTGTAATTAGAGATTCAAATCATTTCATTGGTCTCAGTAATTATTAGAAGGAAGTAAAACTAAGAGATAAACAAACTAATATAGCATTTTACTGCAATGCGGTTAGAGTTTTCTTAAATTTAACTTAAAACTTTAAAAAATAACTGATACTTAACAATTTATTATTTATATTACTTTATTTATATCTACATTTTTTTTTCAATAATGTGTTGTTTGTTCGCTACGGATTGTAGTACAAAGTTTTACAAGCGAAAATCAAAAGTGCTAAACGACAAAAGTATATACACATTTGACTCTTTTATATACCTATTACCGTTTAACGACGCAACGTGCAAAAGGATTTAACAAATTGCGTAATCAGATTTTTATCTTTCCCTTTCTTTAGTTTGCTTTTTGCTTGGAATTAAAAGAAAAAGAATTTATGAAATACGGCTCACTCTCGCTTCGCTCGGGATCGTCCCTGGGTTAATTTTTTTTGAGCGGATCTCTAAATCTTTTACTGAAATAAAAGTAGCCTAAGTTACTCCTTATAACATGAACTACCTGCCAGTGAAAGTCCAGTCGGAATCGGCCCAGCCATTTCGGAGATTAGCCGGAACAAACAGACAGAAATTATTAAAAATTGTGTTTTTCTTATAAATACCGTATATAATTACATATGCATTTAGTAAAAAGCTGTTATTTTGACATTACAAACAGACACTTCCATTTTATTTATCTGTATACATAACACTTAGTTGTCTATAGCATTGTAGTTGTAGCCCCTGACGTCCATCTCTCCGCCAAAAACCCATTGCTATATTCCTCTCATAAATAAATAGCGTTCCTTAGTTATGAGTAATAATTATAGCATAATAATGTATATTTTATAAAAGAACAAGTACAACAAAGTGAGTACGAAGCCAATGCGCTGAATAAATACATTTGAATAAACAATGATTAAATATAAAGGTTTTTCAGCTTTTGTTCACTTTTATGACTTCATACCACAGCTGTTAAATTATTAATATAATGTATACTATGTCTTGTGTGTTATCCGACTACTAAAAAGAAGTAAGCTTTGTCCTAAAATTCGATTCTATTTGAATTTTAACTGCGAATCTTAATAACACCATTAATCTTCATTGATGTTAATCGATGCCAATTAACACCAGCAAAGAATTATAAGTGATGAAAGAAATTAACAAAGTAAGCTTTTAGTCTAGATTTTTTTTCTACAATTCGTTCATTTATTTTTACGTACATAATTTATAATTTTCTTAGTTTTCTACATCTCATTACGATTTACTTATATTTTTTTATGAAACATTTATTGTTACAATTATGTACGCGATAGCAGTTTTATATTAATTAAATTTTATTTTAGATTTAATTTAACTTATCGAAGTCATATCTTGATAAAATTATAAGATTATATCTGTATATAATCCCTATCTATAAATACTATTTAATGTAAGTACATGTAAATACTAAATACGATCTACCAATACAATGTATGTATTAGGAGGACATGTCAAGTATACAGGGTCATTAGTAATTCGACGTATTCCCGTTAGGAGGTGATAGGGGTGATTATTTGCGATAATTTTAACCCCCATATGTATTATGTAAAAGTGAACTATTGTTGAGTTATCATGTTTTTAGCTTTTTTCAAAATAAGTCAAAAATGCAACATCAATAAAAAAAACTACGTTTAAAAAAACCGACTTCATAAACTATATCCCCTATGGCCTATCATCTCCTAAGGGAAATACGTCGAATTACCAATAACTCTGAAAGAAAAGTGAGTTATATTCATGAGTTTGACCCAACTAGAGTAATAATGGTAAGAATAGTAAGAAGCTAAAAAACTTTGTTTACTGGAAAAACTGAAAAAGACAGATTTCATTTCTTAAATGAAAAGTTTGACAAAACCAAAAAATTATACATGATTGTTATTAAATTATTGAATTATTAACACCGACTCTCGCTTCGCTTGTGTGTTTAGGGACGCACGTTATTACGAGTGTACTTTAGGGAAAAGACTTATGTTATTGCATATTTTTCACACATCCAAACAGACAAACAGACAAAAATTTTAATATTCTTTTGAGTATATATTCTGTACATAATACGTTCCGGTCATTGTTTTTAAAAAATATTTTATGTACAGATTTCGTTAAGTTACTATTTTATTGTAAGTTTATATTAATATTTGTTATAATAAACTACAATAATTCTAATAATATTCTAACTAAATTTTAGATGTCAATTGTCCTCCAAAAGCAATTAAATAATACTATTTTTCAATATTTATCAATATTTATTGAATGAATCTAAGTAAAAGTTTGAATTTAATGAATGGTATTCGTAGAATATTATCTAACTTATCTTACTGAAATATCATAAAACTTAAAGGTTTCACAATATTATATCTATATTCTTAGAATAATTAAAATAAAAACTTAAAAAAACCGACTTCCAGGCACTAAAATGTAAAAAACAACTAAACGGGGCTTTTTATTTAGAATAGATACCTAATCAGATATTTTCGAAGTCGGTGTCGACGCGGAAGCGCACAATATTTTAAGACATGAATATCCAATAGGTAAATATGTATTTTACGTATCAAAATATTTCCTATGCGTCAGCTGGCACAGACTTTTTTTTCAAGTTTTTATTTTTATATTTTTAGTGTAGACGTAATAAGCAGGGAATTTGTAGGAAGAAAGTTTTGAATAACATATTCGATTAAACAATATGCTTAAAAAAATATTTATTGTTGATTTTTTTAAAAACCGCTGGACCGATTTCGATAAAATTTATATGGGACCACCTGGGACGTATACCCTTTCAAACAAAACAAAAATTTTCCAAATCGGTTCAGGCGTCTTCGAGTAATCGGTGAACATACATAAAAAAAAAGATTCCGACGAATTGAGAACCTCCTCCTTTTTGGAAGTTGGTTAAAAATAATACATACATTCTTATATACATTTGAATTACTTACGATCATCTTCCGATTATCTGTTACACATATATACTATACAAAAAAATCTGGATATTCTAACCCTCTTTGCTTTTTACAGTCTACAGGGTTATTATTATAAGACGATGATGATGTCTTCCTGACCAAATTCGGCCAATGTGGCAAACAACCAACTAACCAACAACAGAGACTAGCCAATTACTGCGCTTCAGATATTATAGAGTACAAGTGTACGCGCAGGCACCAGTGGACTCTGTATTTCTTGCAATCTCAAATTTCGATCGGATGATAATTTGATACGATCGGTGAGAGATCATCAGGAGGCAGGATCGGCTTTACTCTCCGAAGCACGGAGGTGAAATATCGCCAACTTCCCAGCTCAGGGCGATTACTGGGACTTTCTTAACAGAAAGACTAAAACCGCAGCCGTATTTGCTAGATAATACATCACTAAGGTTTGTAATAATATAAAACAAATTCTGACGGATAATAAATATCACTTATTTTCAACCGACTTCAAAAAGGAGGAGGTTCTCAATTCGACTGTATTTTTTTTTTGTTTTTTTTTTTTTTTATGTTTGTTACCTCAGAACTTCGTCATTTATTAACCGATTTTGACAATTTTTGTTTTGTTTGAAAGTGTATACTTCCAGATTGGTCCCATTTAAATTTCAATAAAAAATACCACTCCTAAGGGTGGAAAAATAGCTAATGATGAATTTAACCTACTTCTAATTGTCATATTGACTTGAAAGTTTGCAAGTGTTTCCACTTCCGTTGATAGTACAGTGGTTTGGTATTATTGACCTGATCTGATGGTAAGGCCAGAAGGTGGATAGGTGGAACTCTTCAACGGCTAATAGTAGATACTTTGAGTTTGGGCTTATTTTGTTTGTTTTGACAAGCCTAACACGTTAGAATTCTTACTTTGCTACTACTGTCTGCACTAAAAAGGGAAAAATAAAAACTTTTTAACAAAAAAATAAAAACCGACTTCAAACAAAAGCACTAAAAAGTAAAAAATAACTGATTGGTAGTTTTCATTTACTATACATACCTAATCAAATATTTTCGAAGTCGGTGTGCTTTGCTTTGTATGGGCTGGCACCGATTTCGAAAATAGTTGATTAGGTATGTGTTTAATAGGTAGGCTTTAATTACTTGTCCAAAGCACACCGACTTCGAAAATATTTGATTAGGTATGTATAGTAAATGAAAACTACCAATCAGTTATTTTTTACTTTTTAGTGCTTTTGTTTGAAGTCGGTTTTTATTTTTTTGTTAAAAAGTTTTTATCCCTTTTATTAGACTTCAAAAACCTTTTAAACAATTTCATTTTTAATAATATTCAATGTTACTGATGTCGTTACAATTTTATTATGTATGTTTAGAAAGCTTTATTAAAAGCTCTTTTTACGTCACACCGTCGCATTGACTTAAACACGAAATACATTTTAGGATAATTTCATTAGAATACAAAAAGACGGATAGATTGAAGTTAAACCTTGATTGATGTTTGTTATAATACATTTTAAAGATATTTATATAAACCAATTTTGATTGGAATATTTATGAGTTGAACAGGTGTTATTTATTTTGGTACTAGTGAATATTTTGTACTAGTTAAAAAACGTCGACAACAACGTTACGCTTAGGTGTTAATTTTTACGTAGTCTTGTATACTTTTTTTAGGACTAAAATATAGAATACTAAATTCACAATAGAGTGTAAAGCTACATTAAATAAAAATCTAATAAAAGAGTTTTACTTTTTTTTAATAATTTAAGATTAATTAGTTATAACTTGCTGTTGGTAGTGTTATTCTTTTGTTATTTTTTATTCTTTTGTTGTCTTTGAGATAATTTTTGTTTTCACAATAATTAATGTAATATACTTGGGTATTTTAAAATAATTAGGTTATTTTTAACTGACGAAATAAAAGATAATCATACGGATCTCACATCTGGTCTTTAACGGACGCTCGGATGTCGAAACTTAAAATTTGCCAACATGCAATTGTAAGGTTGCATTTTTATATAGTAAGCGTTTTAATGGAAAATAACATATTAGATTAATTTGTAATGATTTATGTATAAGGCATTCAGTTATGTGACTTTGGCCGAAAGAAATGTGTTTTAAAAAAAATAAGAAAAGGGCGCGGATATTAATTTGTTTTCCCGCGCTTTTGCATAGAGATGTCGGTACCATCATGTAGGTCACTACGAATTGTTTGTAATACTGAAAATTATGATTATAAATTATGTAACTCACTGATGATTATAAAAGTAATATATCACAAGCAAGAAATATCTCGCAAACAGGGAATATCTCGAAGTTTTATTAGGGATCCTACACAATGAAGCTTAACATTTTAGGACATAAATTAGCTAACAAAGTTCGAAACGCTATACTACGCTCCAAACCAAAAATCACTATCATCGCTCACAAAATCAGAAAACTTAAATGGGACTGGGCTAGCCACGTCTGCCGTATGCCTGAAGAACTGTGGGCTAGACAGCTAAAGACCTAACAAAGAACAATATGTCTATTCTTATACAAAAATATTATAAAGTATTTGCAGTCTCAATAAAATACAATTTTTAATGTAATTTTAATTTATTAAATAACTTGTGACCTTTAAGGGACGATCATACTATTTGATCTAAATCATAATATATTCATAAGTCAGCTATGTTTATTATGTCAACTGAGTTTCCACCCAAGTAACATGTCGGTTAAACCACCTAAGTAAGCTTTCTGTTAAATAAACATGGCATTTATATCGTAAAATATTATCGTATAATTATTAAATGTTAATTTTACGTAATATTTTACTGTTATGGTGTATATTTTACCTTTACTTATATATCAAAAGATAATAAGATAAAATAAATAGACGCAATAGGTAACTGAACAAATTAATTCTTGTTAAATAATAATACAATTAAATATTATTATTATTGACATAATTTTCTATTTTTCTTGATTATTGCTATTTATCTATTTGTCTATCAATTTCTTTTATGTTCTTCGATTTTTTTTTGTGTTTAAGCTTTAAAATTATCTGTACCATTTTTTTAATGCCCCGTTGATATGTTATGGAATATTTAACTTTAATTTTTGGGTTTCACAATTTTTTTTTGCTACAAGAATATTAGGTTCAGCTTTTACGCAGAGTAAGTAGACATTTAATCTGCTTTCTGTGAAATACTTTCCCAAAATATTTTACTGAACTGCGAGCGTGATATGAGTTTTTAATTCAGATTTACTACTTGTAAAACTTTCAGAAGAGATATTTAGTTATGTAAGTTCTCTCAGACACGCTGGTAGTCTCACGATGTTTGAAGTTATTCACACATGAAAATTTCAGGGGTGCAAGACCCAAGATTTGGAACCCGGTTTACTCAGTTTCTGAAAGCGAGCGCGTACTGCTGAGGTACCACTGCCATATACTTATCCACGCTCATACACCCAGAATTCCGTCGCATTCGGATAAATGGTCTAGAAATGCATACTTTACCAATAAAACAGACATATATTTATACTTTTTATATATAGTACGTCATATTTTTTTATATATAATCATTGGTTATTAATAATTCCTGCACAATAAGAAAGTTGCAAAATAAAATAAATTTAAACATTTAAAAACCTACAACAAAATATCGCGGTATCCTTTTCTGTAAAAGGAAGCTTATGTTACTGTCGATCAAGACTTTTACCCTCCTGTGAACTTAAGTTAAAATCAATTCAATTGTCCCTCACACTAGAATGGGCTATCTGGCAAATATTATAAAATTCTACTTTTAATTTTCCTTTTAAAGTCTTCCAAATACTGTAGGATTTGAGATTAGTGTCAAAATCCAATTTATATCATGTCAGATTTTTCCTGTTATACAAAGGTATAAAAATTGACTTAAACGTCATTATGATGATTACGATCATTAAAGACGTAATTAGTCTGAAATAGAAATAGGATTTAGTCAAGCTTATAATTTTGTAGGAAAACCTTATATAATTTTGAAAAACTTTTTGCAAAACAGTTTTCGCATTATATTTTAAGAGATCCTCGAGCAAAAGGCTTATATGGAATCTTTATTTTTTACCCGACTGCGGCGAAGCCCAAAAGAGGATTATGTGTTTGAACTATATGTACGAGTATGTCTGATCCTACTGTGCTTTCGTAATAACAAAACGGGTTAACCGATTTTGATGATTCATACGTCATTAGATTAGTCTTCATACTGCGAGTGTCATAAGATATATAGAAATAAATAAATATCAAAATTGCTAATTTCAGGCTCTAATTTGCATGTCTATTAAAAAATTCTTCTTGCAAACCTATCGTGATTGATCGTGGTTTTTAAGAAATGATCACAAAAATATACATTTCGTATGTTTAAAAGTAATTTGGTAATTCAAGTAATCGTCTACATTCAATATTTTTTTGAATATAAAAATATAATCGTAGGCAGTGTACGTAAATTGTAAGTAAGGGTAAAAGGGTTATCACAGCTCAAATAGATTTTTTAGAATTTAAATCATAGAAAATAATTATATAATATTTTGTATATTCTATGAACAGAATACAGTTTATCCCAGCTAGATCAGTTAAGCCGTCTCCGACAATTCGCTATAAGATAATATTTCGAACAAAGTACTTATCTCCTCCTTTTTAGGGTACCGTACCTCAAAAGGTAAAAAAAAGAACCCTCATAAGATCAGTCTCTTGTTCGTCTGTCTGTCCGTGTGTCACCACCGATTTTCTCAGGAATAGGTGGACCTAGCAAATTGAAATTTATACCAGATATTGAAGTCTTTAGTCACTATTGGGTGTATAAAATTCAAGGTCCTGAGTCAACACGTTAGAAAGATATGGGCTAATTTAGATTTTTGGCGAAAACTTGTACAAAGTAAAAATTCCAAAAAAAAAAATGTTGAAAATTAAAGTAAACACATTTCCTACAAAGTACGGAACCCTCGGTGTCCGGATTTTTTGAAGACAATTTAAATAATATTTTAAAATAGTGTCACATTATATACGTAATACTTAATTGGAATAAAAATACAAAGGTTATTTCATATCTCATTAGCAGCGTTTTGTTTCAGATCAGTAACAAAGGTGTTGTGTAAACAATATTGACTGCGTATGACGAAACATGGGGAGCGCAGGCAACAATACCACATCATATGATGGCGACATTCTTAATCCAAGCGAGCTCAGTCTATCAAGAGAATTCAGCGATGTAATGAATATGGATATGTGGCCCGTAGAGAAATGTTTTGAGGAACATTTAATAAATAGCACATTAAGTGCTGATCTAACCAACCACATTTTGGTTGTCAACGGTACTCAAGTCGTATGCTTGGAACATGCACCAGTTTTAACTAGAAATACCATCATTAGAGCAAGTATTCTATCTGTTATGGCACTGTTGTCTTTTGTTGGGAATTTTGCTACTATGATAAGTGTGCAAAAAGGAAAACGATGTCGCAGACGCGCGAGGCCATCATGGACAGCCATATACAGTCTGATATTTCAACTCAGCATAGCAGATTTACTTGTTACTTTATTTTGCATACTTGGAGAAGCTGGCTGGTCTTTTACAGTACAGTGGTACGCGGGAAATATCGGATGCAAATTGTTTAAATTCCTACAAATGTTTGCTTTATATCTGAGTACATTTGTATTAGTATTGATTGGTGTAGATCGGTGGTTGGCAGTGAAATATCCGATGAAAAGTATGGGCACTGCTACTAGAAATGGCAGACTAGTAATCATTGCTTGGGTTTTAAGCTTCATTTTAAGCATACCTCAGGTCAGTTTATTTATAAAATTTATACTTATAATCAAAATATTTGTAAAAACTTCACTTTTTAGGGATTTTAATCATTTTAAGTACCTTGTTACACGTTCTCCTGAACACTTGAATTTTAGATAGTGTGATTATGTTTTCTTACAAAAAAAACTTATTTTCGGTCTTTATTATAAGATCTAGATCTAGTTTCCTATCAGTCAAATATTTTTTGAATTCGAACTGTAGTTATAGAAATTACATTCAACATCTAAATACTTACAAACTTTACCTCTGTATAGTATTATGTTATACTTAATATCCTTTCCTTTATCGACTTTCAGCACACGACAGCTAATCTCACTAAGATTAGGTGTTACGTGTTCTCCGAGGAAAAGGGGTGCTATATCTCCAGCTTCGTAACTTTAGGTTGTTAAACATATATTTGTGGCAGAAAAAAAAACAAATTTTCTTGAACTTGAAGCCACATGACATTAGGCTATTGTGAAAACATAAAAAAATATCGATATTTCCTTGTATCTGAAACTTAAGCACTAGTATAGTATTATATGTATGATCTGTGCTTAAGCTCCACCTCATGAATAATAAAAACTACAGAATATATATTATATAATTTACTCATAGACCGGATGTTTTCAATCTTAAAATTCCTATAATATTGTACAGATCCTTTCCATTGGGAAATCCGACTGGCGTTGAACCTATTTATTTTCTTATACTTTAATATAGTGTAATATAGTGTATTAAAACTTTTAATATAGTGTACTAATTTCTTGATTCTCTTTTCCAAAATATTATTAAAGTATAATCAACAAACATTCTTAATATATAAAAATATATACTATTCTTTATTGCACTTAAAAATAAATACAGTAATTTAAATACAATTTTTTTTGGAATATATAATATATAAAATATTATTATTAATATTTATCACTTACCATTCTTAAAGACCACTAAAAGTAAGTACTTTAAATGTAAAAAGGGTTACTTTTTAATTAAATATTTTATTAAAAGTTTACGCTACGATAAGATAAGGTTTTGTGCAATAAAGAATATTTATTACCTATATAACACTAGCACTGCCCGCGGCTCCGCCCGCGTTCAGATGACCAAAAACTAAATTCTTAGGTGTTACATATTAGTATACTTCTACATTGCAGTTTTGTATTTTTTCTCAGAAATGAGACAATTTCTCTCGGTAAAAAGTATCCTATATGTTGACCCGAATAACCAGATATCACCATACCAAATTTCATCAATATCCTTCTAATGGTTTTTCTGTGATGCGGTAACAGACAGACAAAAATTCTAAAAACTCTAGATTCGGTCTCTGTATCGATAATAATGTTTATTTCAATAAGATTTTCCAAAAAAATATCTAATGTACAGATTCGGCTTAGTTACAATTTTATTAGGTATATGTATAGATAAGAAATATTTGCATGATATTTTCATATGAGAATATTTTCTAAAGAATTTCCTGTATTTTCAGGTAGTAGTCTTTCGATTAGCAAAAGGGCCATTTATTGAGGACTTCTACCAGTGTGTCACCCACGGATTTTATACTGAAAGATGGCAAGAACAAGCGTATACCACAATGTCTCTTGTTTTTATGTTCATTCTTCCGTTGGTTATTTTAATCTCTACGTATGTATCGACTGTGCGAACCATTGCAAGTATGTATTTTTTTTTTATATTAAATTAAGACTTTGTATAAAACATATCATAATAATCTAATCTAGAATATCATAACTGTCTCGGTGATGTAGTGGTTAGCATATACGTCTGCACACCGGAGGTCCTGGGTTCGAGTCCCGGGTCGGACCAAGTTTAGTTATTGAGTCTTTCTGTATAGTAAGCCTCAGTAATACCCCGGAGTTGAGAAATTGTGTTTCACCCCCGTGCCTCAGAGAGCATGTAAAGCCGTCGGTCCTGTGCCTTAACTCTTACCGGTCATGAGTAGTCGTCACATCGGAGTATGAGTGCGCAGGAGATATTATAGTGCACACTTGTGCACTATAATATCTCCTGCGCAGATAGCAAGTCTCAATGAGATTGGCCGCCGTGGCCGGAATCGGTCTACTGTTATTATTATTATTACTATTATCATAACTTAAATAAAAATCTATTTTAAAACCGTACATCCGTATGGCTGCAGGATATAAAGGTTAAACTTTTTTACTTACAACTTAAGCAACAAAAGAAATTACACCTCATTTATATTCACTTCAGCGAGTCGACTCTACGAGAAATCGTTTTAGTTTCTAAATTTCATTTGAACAATGTCTCAGGTAAGAGCTCAGAAATAATATGTGTTCTCAAATAATCCAGTTTGTTGTAAAATCTGCTCCGTTTTTTATGCCCGTGGTTGGGTTTAAAATTAAATCCTTTAATAAAGGAGTCAAGAGCATTTTATACCTATTGCAAATTATTATAAAAAAAAAAACAATATTATAATTTGGAAAATATGAAAGAGTTTTGTTTTGAAAGATATTACGATCACAAAATTTACGATCATCAGTAGAATGCGTATGATAATAATTACGAGTATAAGACTAGGAAATTGCTTTAGTCTATATACATGTCATGTAGATATAGTAATTTAATTACGAGAAAAAAGAATTATTATAATAATGAAGATGGACAATATAATCGGGCTTGTGAACATTAGAAAGGCATCGTCTGTGAATTTTATATCTGTACTAGCGGCTCACCCTCGTTTCGCTCGTGTTCGCCTCTAGAAAAACAAAACAAATCTATCCCTCGGGAATCGTATATTTTTCCGGGATAAAAAATAACCTATGTGTTATTCCAGACTATATCTGTGCCAAATTGCATCCAGATTCGTTCAGCCATTATGGCGTGACAGAGTAACAAACATACATCCATACTCACAATCTTTCATTTTTATAATATTAGTATAGATTTACATGAATGAGCAGTAATTTTCGTCGAGAATACAAAATTAAAGGTAATCTTACCATAACATTTTTAAGGGATTCAAAATATAACTTTTGAAATTATAGTAAGTCCAATGTCGGCAAGCCAGATGTGGGGGACATATATTGTTTCCCCCCCTGTAGATGTAAGTTCCATCACGTCGCATTCATCAACAGCTTCGCCTGCAATATATTGGCCTGTGGGTTAATTATTATTATTATAATCTGTAAAAATAGTTGTAGTTTATTAACTAAAACTATTTTTACAGATTTCAATTTGAATTATTATTCAAATTAAAAATTATTAAAAATAAAAGTAATAATTACTGTTAAGTTAATAAAACGATCCACAACTTCAATTTTTAATTTTATTATATATAGTTTTAAGCTTTCACACTATATTTTAATGTTTTTAACATTATATAATTTCGCACTATGTCAATCTCCATTTATTTTTTTCATACAGAATTAACAAAAATATTTTATTAAGATACAACTACAGTTTATAAAAACCAAAGAAGTTGTAATCCAGCAAAACGATACATCATTAATTCAACAATTAAACCCTCCTAAAATAGTTATATTATCGAAAAAAACGTACTGAATGTACGTAAAAAAACTAACTGGATGCAATTTAACATCAGTTTAAAATTCCATCAATATTGCTATTGACGTAGAAAGTAAAGCGTCGAATGTAAAGAAAAGCTTTAATGCTTTTTAATTAGAAGTGTAGGTGTAGTTATGAAAAAAACTAACTATAAAATATTTTACTATTGAACTTAGAAATATCGAATAATATTTTAAAACTTTTTATCTATCTTTCTATCGTGGGCTAGAAACTTATAAGAAAAAGGAAATAGCCGTCTCCGCTCAAGAAGCTTTTTTGTTCCTCAGAAATAACATAATTTTCCATTAAAGAAATAATATTTTATTCCAAATATGCTTTTTTGTGTTACAGAGATTATTTTTTTACGATTTACGAAAATAAAATTCTTGGTATATAAAACATCAAAGTATAAAATAAAATCATGTTGTTTGATCTGGAGATATTTTTATTTTTAGAAATCTTTTTATAATAATATTTAGTATAATTTTTTTATATTTTGGTGTAATATATGTTAAATATCTGAAATAAATTCGAATCGTGTATTTGCATAAATCTTGATTTAAATGAGGGTTTAATGTATTTCCTATTTTTCGTAAAAATTTCATGAAATGTTTTGATAGCCTCATTTGATTTCATTTATTATAGATACAATATGATTATTGGATATCGTACCTCGAAATGAAAACGATTTTTATAGAGCCACTTCGTTTTTTGAAGTTGCTTGTCATCGTTGTTCGTGCGTAAAGTGTTTTCTTAAAGAAAAAAACCATCCTTGCCACGATATGTATCACCTTGTCGTAGTAGGGCCACATTAGCGCCCGGCAATCCAGCCGGGCTAGAAGCTAAGAAACACGCTAGTGGGTGGCCCTGGTACTCCTCTAATAAAAGTGTAGACCGTAGGAGTAACCGTGGTCAACTCGGTAGGCCAGCCGTCAGGGTGTCGTGGTTAAGTGCTTTAGTGATCTTGCAGCGCCATATTAAAACGGGGAAGATTCCGTTAGGTTTTGGTGGGTTGTATTAGTTTCTCTGAGACCCATATAACTACATGTATATACGCAGGTCATATGCGTAGTTGCATGTTCAAACATTTAAAAACATACTGTGTTGCTTTAGATCTATCTGTGCACTAATTTCATGCAAATCCGCCGCCGCCGCCGCGCTGTTCAATGCTAAGGAATAACAAACATACGCACAGAACAAACAAATTTTCGGTATCTAAACTAAACTCACAGAGTTAAATCCTTACGATTTTATGATCCAGCTTTACACGCTTGACCTAGAATAATGAAATTTGCAGAAAATACGAACAAAGAAAAAATTGTTTACATATAGTTAAGTAAACTATGTACTATAAAAATATTTTTGATTGTTATAATGTTATAAAATAATGCTATTAAAATTGTTGATGTACTCCGTTATTTAGTGTAATTAAATTTTTTGTCGCTCACTACACCCAGCAGACTGTCTCTATTGAAAAAAAAATGTCCATCATCTATAGGTATTAGGTACTAATATTACAAAGAGGCAGAGTTTGTTCGTTTGAACCGGCTAATCTCAATAATTTCTAATGCCATTTGAAAAATTCTTTTTGCATTATTAAAGTTTATTGAGGAACGCTATAGGCTATATATCATATAATATATAGTCTAACTATTCCATACTAACCGTTAATATTTTTATACAAATTTAAAATAATTTTGTTATTGCTTTTAGCTAGTTATTTTTAAATTCAATAATTCTTTACAGAAAGTAAGAAAGTGTTTCAACCGGAGGTTACGAGACAAGAGAAATACCTATCTCCAGATATGAACCGACGTAGACTTATTGATAGAGCTAAAATGAAGTCTCTAAGGATGTCTGTTGTAATCGTTACCGCTTTCATTATCTGGTGGATGCCTTATTACGTAATGATGATTATTTTCACGTTCTCAAATCCTGATAAAAATGTAAGTAAAGTTTATGGTATAATTTTATGTAACAAGTATCTAATATATTATTTAATACTCTGGCATAGAGATAGCGTAAAGTTATGTATATATTATGTTTTATTTTCTACTAGCACACAAACACAACAAAAACAAATCTATCCCACGGGAAGCATACATTTTTCCAGGATAAAAGTAGTTTATTTGTCATTCTGATGTGTGAACTATATTATTGTAAAGTTTCATTAATTAAATCCAATCAGTAGTTTTTGTATACTAAGCTTTATTATTTACTATAGTTTTTAACCACCCCACGGGAACTCTTTAACTTTCCGGGGTGAAAAGTATCTAAAATGTTGACCAGGGGTTGAGGTACCAGAATGCAAAATTTAATTAAAATCGGTCTAACAGTTTTGAAGATAAGCCCGTACAAACAGACAAACAGACAGAGAAACAAAAAAAATGAAAAAATCTGGATTAGTTCTATTTCTCTACTTACATCCCCCTGACTCGGTTTTTAGCTAATTTTTTTCTATATACAGACATTTGACCTGTACAGTTTTATTATATGTATACATTTAATTTAATTCTGGTCTGGTAAGAGAAGCTCAGAATAAATGAAGTTAGAAAGTCAAACTCTCTATTTTTGTTTACCTCTTTGCTAACATTGTGTGAAAGTTGCATTCAAAAGCTTAGGCAAGCTTTGTCATAAAAAATATCTATATACATATGATAAAATTGTAACTAAGTCGAATCTGTACATTAAATATTTTTTGGAAAATCTGATTGAAATAGACATTATTATCGACACAGAGTCCGAATCTATAGTTTTTAGAATTTTTGTCTGTCTCTCTGTTACCGCATCACGAGAAAACCACTAGACAGATTTTGATGAAATTTGGTATGATGATAGCTGGTTATCCGGGTCAACATATAGGATACTTTTAACTGCTGGAAAATATCTCATTTCTTAGAAAAAATACAAAACTGCAATGTAAGAGTATACTAATATGTAAAACCAAGAACTGGCGCGGGCAGTGCTAGTTATTTACATATATTCTCTATAATAAATTATTTATGTATATTGCAGCAAAGCGAGGATCTACTGTCAGGAATATTTTTTTTCGGAATGTCAAACAGTCTAGTCAATCCCGTGATATATGGCGCCTTTCATTTGTGGCCAAAGAAAAAACGATCAAGGAATAGTGACAGGTAAAAAAAGAAAATATTATTAAGTCTCTTTGCATACATATATTTTATTTTTATTGTACCTCTAACATGTTGTTGGCCTCTAATTGTGTTTCACTTGTGTACTTTTATCTCAATTACATCTGTTTCCAATGTTTTGCATATTTTAAATACAAAGTACTATAATTTAGTAGGCAATAATATATTTTTTATAAAAGTATGTACTGAGTCGTGAGTATTCTATTTACATTAGTGCTTGATTGAGATAAATATTGACAATATATTATTCTCTATAATCTTATTGCTAGGTATCGATTATACCCCATTACGACCTCGTCATTTATCGTTTCCTACAAAAAACATATTAAGTAGTAATCATAGTAATTCGGTAAATAAGAAAGAAGCAGCCACGAGGACTGCCGACAGCAGTGAAAACTTAAAACTATAAACAAACGGTTGTTATTTTTGGATATTCAAATTAATTGTTTGATCTTAAATTAAAATTTGTTTATTAAAACTGTTTACATTTATCTGGTTTTGACATCTATCGGCACACTGAGTGCTACCATTAACACGTCACGTGACCATGTCGATGACGACCTACATGAATTTACTTCTTACTTCCCATCCAAGCCTGCCTATAGAAGTTTTCACTTCAAAAACTTATGTTGCTTTTCAAATAATGAAAATATATGATACAATATAAACAGACATGACAGACATAACAAAATATATATCAATGCAATATTTTAACAGTCACGTTGCCGTGTGACGTGCTCTAGTAATAGCATTTCGCGATACTCACAATTGGAATAAAATATCGTCAATAATCAAATACTACCTTCGTTTCGCCGGCATTCATCTATTTTACATTTTAACGTAAACGAATTAAACAAATGAAACCATCATAATATGTATATATTATTCCGGAATCCGCAAAAAAAAATGGCGGTGGTATCCCAATGTTTCCTATATCTACATTGCCGAATATGTAATAATCATAAATATGAATGTAGTTTAACCTTAACATATTCTTATATTACAGGGAATCTGGTGGTCGCCACGCATCTTTACTACGACGTGGTGACCAAACATCATCAGTGAGGATGACCACAATACGCTCGCTGAGATCATCATCGAAATATTCCAATGGTCAAAACGTAAGTTTATTATAACTTATCAGTAACATTGGACTGAATCATTAAGGCGACGAAAAAACAAAAAAAAAACAAAAAACTATTACAGTGATATTAAACTAGTCATTAATGTGAAAGTGTTAATTAAAACCTAGTATTAGCTTACGAGCAATTAAAAGACTTTAAACCAAACATAATTTTATTTTAAAAAATAATATTTAAATTAGTATTAAAGATATTAATTTATTATATTTGTAATGTGTAATAATTGTAAATAAAGGTATTATTAAAATTAATACTATATTTTATTTTCCACCTTATTTAAATTGGTATACCTAATGTATATTTTAATGGTCGGTTAATCAATTTTTAAATAATTATAAAATTTTAAATAACTCATTGCAGGGAAAAGATTATTGGGCCATTTTATTCGAATATTTTTTTTTAAATATTTGTTGTTATTTGATATTTTGTTCCAGTAATAAAAGAATCTTGAGTCAAATCTGTAAAATATTTCATTTCTCATTATATAATATATAAACCTTGTTTAAACATGGAATATAATATGAAAATCTTATTAAAATAGAGATCTTACTAATTAATTATTAATATAATTATGAAGAAATTAGTCAAAACATAGGACTATCATGAATAACTTTATCATTAATTTTCAACATTTAATAAGCATCGGCATGATTGTTATTATTTTCAATAGAAATGAGTAAATGTATTCAAAACAAAATTAGAAACACGTTAAATACATTTGTATGTTTGAATTAAATTTCTGGTAAAAGATAACTTCAGTTATAGAAATTTAAATGAAGATAAATATTATTTTAAAGTCTTTTCAATTTCCCTAACTTTGTTAAATATTATTAATATTTGTTACTTAGTATTTGATAAGGCCATTTTCACAGGTATTTATTTTGACGTGTAATCTAAGCGTGTAATTATTACGTATCTAATAGAGAGCGTAAGCAAGCGTTATAATATCTGCAAATGGTATAAATAAAAAGGAAAATCATTTTAACATAATATTTTGTCAACTTGTGCAAATCAAAATTTACATTTTACAAGCAATCGCAACTTTCCTAACGAGACTACTCTTGAACTGTGAAATTGACTTGATTAACATCGAAGTCATTTTAGGCTTATTCGCACTATGTACTTGTTCACAAATTCCATGTCTGCTGTAATTAGAAACTTCGAACATTCGAAGTAAATGAGGAATATACTTATTTCTATGTTGATACGCATACATACACTCATATAGTACATAGTATGTGAAGGATGAAATTATTTTTGTAATAATAATTATTGTCAATGAAGAAGTTTAGGTTTTTTATGAATATAAATTAAAATTTAAGCTAAACATAAAAAATAATAAATCTTAGGTTATCTCAAAAAATACGAATATATTATAAGCATTTAAAAAATCCTCAGTCTCAGCATTGGTAAATTATCACTTTATTCTTTCACAAAGCTTTTTTCAATTTTAGTAAAACGTGACATTCAATTTAACGTTAAAAATTTAAACAAATGCATTTAAAGTAAAATATGATCACATCTAGTTACTACCTATTTTAGGAAATTTTTCATTATGCAATTGCGTTGAACATTATTATGCTTAAAAAAAGCTGTTTTTATTTGTCTTTCAACAATTCGTATTTTTCTGTAAACCTAAGTTTTGAAAAGTTTTACTTAATCCTATCTAGAAATCTATTTTCAGCTTTCAACTTCAGCAAGTTAATGCCACTACCGGCAACTTTTGTTAAATCTTCCAGAAGTTTTATCTCGTATAGTTTTTGCCTGCGGCTTCATTCGCGTGGTAAGTGGAGCAGGGATCAAGTGTCCGTCCCCAAGATGTAATTATGTCCCTGCCAAATTTTATCGAAATCTGTTCATCAGTTTAAGAATGAACAGGTTCGAGTTACTTTCACATTTATACTATTAGTATGGATATTTACATATTTTTGAGAAAAAAGATCATTTTTGGTGTGAACAATTAAATCGTAAATAATACAAATTCAATTACTAATGTACTATTTTACATTTCGCTTCTTCCTTTTATGAGCTGTCCAAGACAAGGATTAAATGACATATATATATATATAATAAATATATGGACAATTCTTATATTACTAACTTTGTAAATGTTAGAATATGTAATCATTTTCATTTCTTTTAGCAATGTAGTCATGTTCAATGTGATTTTTACACCATTTGATATTTTGACCGAAGAAGTTATATCAAAGTTTATATAAAAGAAGAAGGTAAGATATATATATATGTATATATATATACATATATATATATATATATATATTAGTTCAATTCAATATTGACACTAGTTTAATATAACCGATTAAAAGTACTGCCACCATTCGCTTTATTAAAAAAATAATTTTTTTATTGTATTAAATTCTTTATGTGTACTATTCGAATAGTGTAACTCATAAAATTTAAATTAAAGCTGACACTGATAGTTCTCTTCATCCTTAATATGCATACGACAAACATGCCTGAACCGAGATTAACTTAACCCAACTCAAATAAATGAAACTCCCACGCGACTGTTGTCGCAGTAGAAATGTCTAGCGCTATAACAATTTTCAACATGAGACATGATTAAGAAATTTGTAAAATAATATTTTATGATAGTAATTCATACTATTTGCATGGTTTCAAAGAATTATTAAAAGATCACTATAAAGGCAAATAAAATCTTACCACAAAAATATATTGTAAAATTCCAGCTCAGTGTTTTTATGTATTTAGCATATTTTTTGTTCTAAAGAAAATTAGCTTTTCAAAATGTTTAACTACAAAACCGACTCAATCTTACTATTTTTATTTCTTTATTTTACTTTCTTTCGGGGCCCACCATGGGAACGATGATGGCATCCATATCAAGTTAATGCCGTTATAACTTTCGGATGGCAATGTCAGCCTGATAAATCTCTTCAGGACATGGCTTAGCTTGACTAGACTTGAAATGCTAGTTGTATAAAAAAAAGGTGAAAAGGCCTGAAATAGTAGTAATTATATTCTACATAATTACTTCAAGAGGTAAAAGTAAGGATATGACTTGTTTAGTAAAAAAGTAAGTCTTCGATTCAACAGTCTGACTGAGGAAATAAAATTCTAACTAAAGCTATAAAAAGACTAAAAAAGCTCAAAAGAACTTCGCCATTATACCATAAACTTAGCGTTAAATGTCTGAATAAATGAAAATGAATATTTTACTTTGCTGCGAATATTCGAAATTCTAGAGATTTAAACTATTAAATTTTATTCAATTTGTTTGAATAGTTGTATAAATTATTACACCACACGTAGTGTTAAGCCGGGGGGTTAAAAATTTGAGAACATGTCGCTTCCCTGTTTTAAAACAGTCGTGATCCTGTCTAAAGATAATAATAATTAAAAGTTAAATTTTACTTTTTTATACTGAACTCACGCTCGCTCTGCTCGGGTTCGTCCCCAGATGCGTTTTAACGGTTAGTATAGATTTCTGAGAGATGAGATATTAATCAATGAAATCAATCATCAATAAAAAGTATCCTATATGTTGACTCGGATAGCCAGCTATCATCATACAAAATTTCATTAAAATCTGTCTCGTATTTCATCATCGGACATCGCGCCAAAATAGTAAATTCCATCCACACCACATCGATGTCCAGCATTCCACAACAGTGCGATTTTCAAGGCATTTTCTGCCTTGCACAACCACTCTGTGGAACCAGCTATCGCTGGCGGTCTTTCCGAACCGCTACGACTTGGCCACCTTCAAGAAGAGAGCGTATTCCTTCCTTAAAGGCCGGCAACGCATCTGCAAGCCCTGCGGTGTCGCAGATGTCCATGGGCGGCGGTGATCACTTTCCATCAGGTGAGCCTCCTGCCCGTTTGCCCCCTTAGTCCCATAAAAAAAAAATGCATAAGCTAATATTATGTATATCTCTTTCAAGGGGAAGAGAACTAACACTTAAAAACTATAAAAGTATAGTAGTACAATTTTTATTATTCATATTTTATTCTCAAAACTTGTGTTTTAATTTAACTAATACATATGTTTACGAGTATACATATATAACATTTTTCGTATTCTTTAATGAAAATTTTAAACAGTCTGTCAAAGGGTAGCCATCACGAAGCAACGTAATTATTATTTTTAATAGCTATACGGATATTTTTTAGGATTCATAACTCTAGTTACG
The DNA here is from genome assembly GCA_921882275.1 of Brenthis ino. Classification (NCBI taxonomy): domain Eukaryota; kingdom Metazoa; phylum Arthropoda; class Insecta; order Lepidoptera; family Nymphalidae; genus Brenthis; species Brenthis ino. The sequence goes on along the minus strand of OV170232.1, from coordinate 24,904,854 downwards.
GTACTCTAACTTTTATGTCACTTGATAACAGAATAACATACGTTCTAACACTATCACTCCGTCCTCACTTCAAAAATAAAATGCGCTCGTAGAATTTTTGGCGTCACATTTTTATAAATAGACGTAGAGTATAAAAAATATTTCATTTAGCTTTCGGCACTATAAATCATAATTATACACACGTAATACAGTCGTAAGCTATTTTTGGTAAATTAGTATAAATATGTAGTTTACATGATACGTGGGTAATGTGAAATCTAAAATAAGCTTTTTGAAAAAGTCTAATTGAATAAGATTTTCAATTTCCAGTCTTAATTTAAATCCAATCTTAATCTAAATTTACGAGTAGGTACATAATAATAGCTCAAAAGTGTAATATAATAATTTCTTCTAAAGAACAATCAGCTGGTATAGTTTTCATTGCTACTCGAGTTTAAAGAAAAAATTAATATACCCACGTTTCTTTGAAATAGAAAAATCTTTATATCTTAAATGGAAATATGATCTATAAACTTAATTACGTACAGCATCAAAACCGCGAATTCAGCAGAGGCATACGTACTCAAGCGGGTATTACGTGCCAAGTCATTTGAATAAACCTACCAAATACAGTTAATTAAGGATATACTTATCTGACAACATATATAATATTGTACATGCTATATGTAAGTATAAGAATATTATATGTAGTTTGAATTATATGTAAAAGTGTTTCACTTGTAATAATATTCGATTGACGACCATAACAACCATTAAATGAAAGCTTATACGAGAAGCTTTTTACTTGCACAGGATCAACTTTCTGTGGTTCAGTAAAAAGCCTCGATTGCACGACTACTTATCAAAGTTTTAAAATAAATAAGTTGTTAGTTTCTTACAGGAAAATATAGTAAATTATTTATTTTTGCAAATAATAAATTATGCTTTAGTTTGAAAAAATCTATTTAGTGTAAGATATAATTTATCTATTGTCTTGTCTTAAAATAGTTTAGACAAAGATGGTTCTGTTAGGTTTTAGTAGGTGGTACTGATTTTTCTAGCCGGTGAACTGCTGGGGAGGTGACTGGATCTACCTTAGTGGTCCGGAAGGCAGTGCCGGATTTAACCTCAACGCCGCCCCTGGGCACAGTAAAAAAGTTAATAAAATATTGAAAGTTTAAATATTTTTTTTTGAAAAGTGCAAAGAAAAGAAATTATATACATTTTTCGAAAAATACAACTACTAGTTAATCTTTTTTTGTTTTTCATTTTTTTATTTTAAAAAAAGCATTTTTGATATCGAGAAAAATTCCCACCCCTCCGCAATTTTGCCGCCTCTAAAAATTTGCCGCCCTGGACACCTAGCCCCGAGTGCTCCTAGTGTAAATCCTGCGCTTTTGGAAGGCGTACCATGCAAGTTATCCCAGGTACTTATCTGATTTATCGTCATGGGGGAGCTTCAGATAATCTAACCGGGCGAGAAGCTGAGAAGCACTTGGGAGATAGCCTACCTCGGTGGGTGGTATACTACGTGGGTTGATCCTGGTATTTCTCTGATAACGGATTGGACTGTGTGAGCAACCCCCGGGTTATAATGGTCTGTATCGATAAATCAGCTGTCGGGGTGGTCGTGGTTGAGTGCGTAAGTTATCCTACGGCGGCCCATTAAGACGAGAAAGGGTTGGGTTTGGGTTTTAGTGGGTATTACGGCCTCTTTCAGGCGGTGGATCACCACATAACCGCCTATGCGTAAATTAATTTCCTGACATTATAAAGTCTCTTCTAGGGTGGTAGACAGATTAAAAGTAACTAACAGAAAAAAGGTAGTCATCAGGACTGCCGACAGAAGTGAAAACTTAAAACTATGAACAAACACTAGTTATTTTTGTTTGACCACGTTAGTAAAATAACTATAAATAAAATACGAATTGCGTAGTAATTGTAGTTATTAAAAGAATAATAATGAGTTTCTTTACTTTTTAGGTTATATTGCTACAAAAACTTCGTTTTCTTTATTATTTAAACTATATAGCTATATGCAAATATGGCTGCAGTTTAGTATTGGGGATGCGGCCCCCGGCGGAGTGGGTGGTATTTTTGGATAGGGCAGCTAATAGGGAGTCCAAATAAATAAAAATTATTTAGAGGAAACAAAAGAGTCAAAAGTTATTGAGACTTAGTTACAACATTTCCATACATTATTTTGACATTACTACCATTTAGACACTTGGAAATGTCAAAACGTCACTTTTAATTGTCAAAATGTTCTCCAGATGATTATATCTTTATTTGTACTTTGCGTGAAATTCGAATTTTCTAGTTTTCTAGTCATTTATGCCACTAGCCGGCCGCTACCGCGGCACGCTCGCTTCGCTCGCCCGGCTCGTGCGTTGTGGTAACTGTTCTAACCTTTTTTTTTTTTTTTTTTTTTTTTTTTTTTTTTTTTTTTTTTTCGCTGGGGAAACCCATCATGGGGACCCTGCCGCCGTCATGGGCAGGGTACTGTGAGACTCCTACTCACTAAAACCCACAGCGGAACCCTTCGCCGCAGTGCAATGGGGCGTGCAGGATCGCTTTCGCATTCACTGCAACACCCCTGCGGACGGCCCGTACCACGCGGGCCAGCCTCGCCTAAATCAGGATGCCCTCGGTTCGCAGGGCATCCCGACCGCCCCGATGACGTGCAGGGGAGTCAACGAGAGACTCCCCCGCAGTAGCTCCTCTAGGGTGGCGGGAGAAGATGCGCATACCGGCGCCTCCTCCCCCCCAGCCGACGGCGACGAAGAGGGTCTGCTAAGGCGTTAGCCTTGCGTTCCCTCTCCGCCGTCTCCTTCAGTGAGATGACGGTCTCACTAAAGGAGACCATCGCCGACCAGGACCTCGCGTCGCGTAGCATGGCCCCCACCACGCTTCGCAACGAAAGGTCTCCACCCACTACCGCCATCAGGGCATGGCGCTGGGGAGTCCATGCGGCGCATACCGCGAGGGTGTGGTGCGAGGTGTCCTCGGACGCACCACACTCGTGGCATACGGGCGACGGTTCCCGACGTGCAATCTGACACAGATACTTACCAAAGCACCCGTGCCCGGTAAGCATCTGTGTCAGCCTGAACGTCAGGACGCCGTGTGGCCTCCTGACCCAGCGAGACAGGTACGGACGAACCGCACCCACCGTCGCCAGGCCAGCCGCGGGAGTCCCCAGATCTTCCCTCCCGCGCCGGATCTGGGCCTCGTCAGCTAGGCGCCTGATCCGAGCGACTCCCTCCCACGCTGGACGTTCCCCGCGCCCACGCTCACTCGCCCGAAATTGGTACACTTCGGCGAGCACCTCCGCCTGGAGTTCCCAGGGCGGATCGCTCGCCAGAAGCGTCGCCGCCTCATAGGACACCGTACGGTACCCCCGTATCGCCCTCACCGCCAGGACCCGCTGCGCCCTGCGCAATTGGGCCCTGTTCTCAGCAGTGAGGGCGTCAATCCAAACAGGAGCACCGTACAGTGCCATGGACCTCACGATGCCGGCATAAAGCCGCCGGCAAGGAGATCCAGGGCCCCCGACGTTCGGCAGAAGTCTGCCGAGGGCCGAGGCGGCGCTCATCAATTTCGGGGTGAGCTGGGCGAAGTGGACACGGAACGTCCAGCGAGCGTCCAGGGTCAGGCCCAAATATTTCATTTGGGCCTTTACCTCCACCATCCTCCCCTGGACGCGCAGGCAGGCATTTCTAGGGGCACCCTTGCGTGGGCCATGGAAAAGGAGGGCCTCCGTTTTGGTTATGGAGACCCTCAGGCCCAGCATCCCAATCCGGTCGACGACCAGATTTGTGCCGACTGTGGCCAAGCGTGCCGCTTCCTCATATGAACGACCCCGGGCCGTCACCAGGGTGTCATCAGCGTAGGCGATGACACCCAGCCCGGGAAGGAGCGGACACCGCAGGAGCCAATCGTAGCCGAGGTTCCACAGTACCGGGCCCAAAACGGCCCCTTGTGGAACCCCGCAGTCGACACGTCGCCGACCGACCACCCCATTTGCCCCCATCCACATGACCTGCCTGTCATGGAGGTACGCGTCCAACACCCGCCGGAGATAGAGAGGCACCTGATGATAGCGTAACTGTTCTAACCTAACCTAACCAAGATATGACGAAAAATAAATAATATTTTTCTATTTATTTATTTATTATATTTTTCTATTTATTTATTTATTAATATTACCAAGAGAAAAGGCAAAAATAATCAAATATAATCTGTTGTCATTTAAGCGGTAATGTAAAACAAAGTGACAGTTTTGCTTTTGTCAAAATGTAAGATCATTTTGTTTGTGTTGTTGTGAAATTATTAAAATATTAAATACAATAAAGCATTAATTGTTGTGAAAATATGTATTGTACATAAAAAAGCAGTGGTAGCCCAGTGGTAACGCGCTCGCTTGAGAAACCGAGTGAAGCGGGTTCAAATCCTGGGTCTCGCACCTCTGATATTTTCATGTGCGAATCATTTCTAACATGATTACCACTTGCCTTACGGTGAAGGAAAACATCGCGAGGAAACCTGCATGTCTGAGAGAACTTAGCAAGTTTTCTAAAGACAAGTGAAGTCCGCCAACCCGCACTTGGCCAGCGTGGTGGACTATGGCCTGATTCCCCTCGTACTGAAGGAAGGCCCGTGCCCAGCAGTGGGACGATAAAAAGGGCTGAATACACACATAAAAAAGGATGCGTACTATTCGTTAAAGGTATGTTTATCTGTTGTAATCACTTATTTAGGTAAAGAAATGTATGGAAATGTGTTAGATATGTTATAACTTTGAGTCTCAATAACTTTTTACTCGTACGTTTCCTCAAAATATTTTTAATATATTTTGACTCTCTGTCACCTCCCCTATCTAAAAATACCACCCACTCCGAATGGTGGTAAAGAAATGTATGAAAATGTATGGAAATGTTGTAACTTTAAGTCTCAATAACTTTTGACTCTTTTGTTTCCTTAAAATAATTTTTATATATTTAGACTCCCTATCACGTCCCCTATCCAGAAATACCACCCACTCCACCGCGTCCCCCAATACTAAACTTGTGCCGATAATATTAATATATTTTATACTCACTTTTTACTGCACAGTAATCATATACTTAAGATTTAAAATAGAAATTAAACAAAAACATAATTTAAATGACGCACTGTATACAGACATTCAATACATACTATGCTGCAGATATAGTGTTAGCATTAACACGTCACGTGACCATGTCGATGACGACTTACGTAAATTTACTCCCCATCCATCCAAACCTGCCTATACAAGTTTTCATTTCAATAAATCAGAATACCTACTTAAACATTAGCATATCATAAATATTATATTAAGTTCAGAATGCTTTTAAATTTACTACGAAGCTATTAATTACTTTGAAATTTCCCTAAATTCTTCTTAATTAATATTAATTAAGAAAGTAAGTAGGTTCTGTTTGAAATACCAAAATCAATATACCCGTAAGAGAACGAATAACTGGAAAATTAATACGGCACACGTATCCTTTTGACAACTCCATTTAATTTGAATAATGCAAACGTCTATCTCTCTTTCCGGTTCAAAATTAGTAATTTAAATTCCTTTGGTGATAATACCATAATATTAAATATTAATATTAGAGTGTGTTTATACTCGGCGGTTCATTGTTTGTCCTTTGAAGTGGAGTAACGGATCGATGTGATTTTTATAGGTAAAATGAGGTTGTATAACTTATGGACCTAAAACTATAAAATATAATGTACGTAAAACCATAATAATATAATGTACGTAACTTTTTATATTGGTACTTTATCAAATGATTCTCGTAGGATAATTGATATTTTTAATTTAATAATCTATAAAATTTAAAAATTAAATAATCAATTCAGTTATATACTTCTTATATAATTATTTTCATCATTACTTAATGAATAATTTGAAATACACTACCCATAAAGGAGAAATACTGTAATATGATTTAAAGCCGGTGTACAAGTTTTAGTTATTATTACAAAAAGTAACATAGAATTTGATTGAACCTTTCAAGATAACTGGCATCGTTAATATATCGAAAAATATATTTTTATCTCCCTGCAGAAACTAGTTTGTATATTTTATTTATTAAATCAGCTTCTAAAAATAGGCTCTTATTACTAAAAAAATTTATATTCATGATTTAGAAATGACATGAAGACGAGTATATGCGGGTTATTTTGATTATAATTAGCGTTAGATGTTGATCTCTTCTCTTTGTGAGAGCATAGTATACAAATTTAATTAACCCTTTTCACATGTCCTAAACTGAACAATGCACGAGTCAGTGACGATGTGACTCGTTGACAAAAATCATTCAGGCTTATCAACAAAGCTTTGGAACTTTATAGTGGGATATTACCTTTAAATAGAATAGCAATGGTAACACTATATTATTGTCTCAACGACCGCGGACACGCCGGTGTTACAGTTAACAACAGATTTCTTAGAAATTTAATTAATTTTTTAGAAATTTACCAGGAGGTATCAACCGACTTCCAAAAAGGAGGAGGTTCTCAATTCGTCGGAATCTTTTTTATGTATGTTCACCGATTACTCGAAGACGCCTGAATCGATTTGGATTTTTTTTGTTTCAAAGGTCAAATATTAGTCCCGCTGAGTTTCTTTCGCCACTTCTTCTCAGGTCTGAGGCTTCTTTCCGAACTGGTAGTAGACTCATGACGTTCAGTAAAAAATTGTAATAATTTAATGCTGAATAAATATTAAGATTTTGATTTTGAAAGGGTATTTATTATACTTCCCAAGTGGTCCCATATAAAAATCGAAATCGGTCGAGCGGTTTTTTTAAAAAAAATCAACAATATTAACGCAAGTTCGAGTCCCACTGGAGGCATTCATTTGTGTGATGACGAAGGTTTGTACTCCAGTCAAGGGTGTTTATATTTATAATATGTATGTATTTAAAGTTATACATGTGTAGTGTATCAACTATCTGGTATACATAACACAAGCCTCGTAGCTTACCATGGAACTAGATGGTGCTGTGTGTTAATGTCCCAACATATTTATTTATTTATATATTCATACATAGCATCAAGAGTTTTATTATTTATTTAACATATTTTATATTAATAAATTTACTACGAAACACAAAAATCTAAATATTAAACTTCGAAAACAGCTTTAGCAACAGCATAATACGATATGTAAGTAATAATAATTATAAACCCGATAATAAAGGGCGTTTAATCCAACACAGCGAGTACAAAGCACGTACTAACAAACAGAGCTAAGATAATATTAGAGATTATCTTAAAATATGTTTGACATTAATATGAATGGGGACTTTTCATTCAAATGTTAGTCTAACAACTATTATAAATGCGAACTCTTATAGTTCTTTGTGATTATATTTTTCACTCCCTGATGCTGAAACGACTGAATGGATATGGATTTACATAGATAACTAGACTATAACCAAGTAACACATAGGCTACTTTAGGCGCCTACGGACGCACCCGAGCGAATCTAATAAGGGTAAGTTTAAATGTTTAAAGGCCTTGCATAATAATAAATTACGATGCACGTTATAAATGACTTTCAATTACATAATTTTTGGCATAAGTTTAGTATGTGGGACGCGGCCCCTGGAAGAGTGGGTGATATTTTTGGACAGGAGGGAGGTGATAGGAAGTGCAAAAATATGAAAAACATTTTGAGGAAACAAAGGAATTAAAAGTTTATTAATTTAAAAAAATATATTAATTAATCTCTAAATACGTACCATCATATTATGCTATCAGAATTGGCTGCTAATTTATAAAATAATCTCTACTGATAATTTAGTCAACTTCCTATAATAACATTATTTATATACATTATTTATATATATACATTATTGTCCAGAACTTTTTTTAGGTATTGAAAGGAGCATATTATGTCACTTTCGACCAGATTCGCTTCATCAGTAAAAGTTCAACTAAAATCGGACTTATCGTCACAAGATTTTTCTCGTGGATATTTTTATTGTGGCTTCACTTTGAAGACTAATCTGAACGAAAAAATTAACAGAAACAACAAAAAAATATTTAGTATATATAACACTCGTATATTCTGCTAATAGTCGTACCATTAGCTCATCTATAGGTACATTAAAAAAATAATGAAAATCAATTAACAATGTGAGAAGATTTTTTTGCGCATTAATTACGATATTTGGTTCTCGACGTTTCGAATGTTATTCCGAAAACATTATTTAATATAAAATATTAAATTACACATCAAATCATCTTGGTTGTGATAAAAATTTCACTCATGGCCAAGTTATTTCTAGATTGCCAGATATGCTGGTTTGTTTCACGAAATACAAAACGTACGATGCATCCGGTGCATTTCTTCAACCTAAATATACTTGGTGTTGTAAACAAATAAACACTTTACATGAAAATTTACAATAAGATATATTTGTAATCTACACCAATTTGCAAAATTGCTCATCGATATACGTGTAATAATTATATCAGTACATTAAAGAAATGTCCCTATTGTTGTACCGTTGTAAAAATTACTTTCAGATTTTTAACGGATTTGTAAACGGTTTTTGTTGTTGAACATGGAAGATATTTGAGAAAAAACTATTGTTGGAGGGTCTTTATTAATAGAACTAAAAACCATGAATTTTAGAATATTAGAAACGGCTTAACTGATTTGCATGTGGTTTTTACAAATGTGTTGAGGTCAGCTTCACTTAACGTTTACTTAGTATTTGTTTTTTTTCAATCGGTTCATAAATAAAAAAGTTATGTCAATTTAAAGAATCACCTCGGGACGAAATCGAGCAAAGTGAGGGTGAGTCGCTAGTTATAGTTATATTCAGTATTCAAACTTAATAATATAAAAATATATGTAGAGATAAATAATCTCTAGAACAATTGAGATTATTTAAAAAAAATCTCATATCTAAAAAAATAGTAGTCCCATATCAACAAAGGCTATTTATTTTTTTCATTCAGTCTTAGCAGCTTGAGACTAGGCCATCTCGACGAGACATATAGCATAAAATTCCAAGTGCAAGTTACTATTACAATCCCGTGGGATCACAAGCAGATAAGACCTAAGGGAGATCGGCAAAGCTCTCATGTAAGAACTTTTATGTAATTCGTCAGTTGAATCTGCGAACAAACTTCAAATTAGTTGTGTAATATGAATCATGATCGCGAATTCCGCTGTAGAATTACATAATCTATACATATAATAAAATTCTGAGTCGAATCTGTACATATTTTTTTTTAAATCTTATTGAAATAGTCATTATTATCGATACAGAGACAGAATTTATTGCTTTTAGAACTTGTGTCTGTCGGTCTGTCTGTTACCGCATCACAGAAAAACTACAGGAGGGATGAAATTTGGTATGATGATAGCTGGTTATTCGGGTCAACATATAGAATACTTTTTATTGCGGAAAGATATCTCATCTCTGAGAAATCTATACTAAACGATAAAACGTAAGCAAGGACGAACCCGAGCGGTGAGTTGCTAGTACATATACATAAGTTTTTACAGAATAGCACTACAAGTATGACAAGATGAATACACCGCCACGGACAAAGTGTATTATGTATATATTATTATAAGCAATCCTGTGTAGAAATAGTAGTTACGTCTGTCTACTTAGAAGTGAAAGTAAAACAAATTCATGTAAATCAAATTTATTTTCATATTTTTATTTTTTTACCGGAAGCGCCCGTATACCTCGCCAAAGAAAGTCTCTCTATCTTTGCTTTTAACGAACCGTAAAATGGGCCGCAATTTCAATTCGCTGACGTTTTATTATATGAATGGAAAATTGGTAATGCGATGTACTTAGGTATTGATAATACGATTGCGTTATATTATTCATAATTAAGATTATAAAAGCCAACGTGTTTGTCGTTCATGCAATGAATTCATAAGATTCTTAAGTAAAAATATTTATAAACTCGAAAGTAGCAAAATGGGATTTTAGTTCAGTTACAAGAAGAGGTTAATGTTGGTATTTATAATAGAAATAAATGATTAAAAATAATATGAGTTAGGACTATGTGAAGTCCAAGGCGTGTATGTAGCTTGTGTATAATCGTATTTAACTCTTATATAAGGATAAATATAATGATTGACAGTTATAAAGTACATTAAGATTAAAAATAATAACATTGTAAAATTTTTTAATGGAGTCATTTTAAGATAAGATTGAAATGCACTTTACACTTCAATATAGATAAATAATCTGTCATAATATTATACATACGTACTAGATATGACGCAGCATTATAGGAAACTGTGTTAGCTTCGTTTCCATTAATTGTCGTTAATAATATTACAATAGCCTAAGTAACATTTTCTTTTAAATTATTTCATTAAAGCGTGGGGTCTCATCACGAACAAACGATAAATTGAATATGGCGAATTATTTTACGCCCAAAAAGAACAGTTATCGTGAGAGGATAAAAATTATATTAAAATATTATAAAGCTGAATCTATTCGATAATATAATGAAATTTGGCAAAAGTGCTACATAAAAGTCGTACGAGCTATCTACTTTTTATCAAACTGAGCATATTTTCTCAGATACAATATTAATGTTGTTATTATTAATAACATTAGTATTGTACTTAGAATGCTTGAAATTCGAGCCTCTGCACAGGATAAGGGATTGTGTAATGTGTAGGTTGTTATTGTTTGTGTTACATAATTTACTTATCTCTCTCTTTAAGTAAACATCAACAAGAAACATGAACATTCGACATTATAAAAATATAAAGAAGTTTTTATAATCTAGTGTCAGAAATATTACAAACTATAAAGTGCAATAAAAAGATGGAAGAGCTTCAGAGACAAATAAGTGTGTATTTGTGCCTACAGAAGCAAATAAACTTTAATACCGCTAACAAAGTCACAGGGATAGTTAGACTTTTTACTGCTTAATTAAATGCAAACACTGTCTGACTGATAAATAACGTTGTAAAAATTTACTTAAGAAAGCGTCTCAGTTTCTAGCAGCATCCAATTTACTATAAATCCGTTCTGTATAATACGCCCTAATTGGTGTTAGCATGAATAAGCCCGCTCAATCGGAGAAGTACCTATGCGCTACCTTCTCATAAACATCTACAAAGTAGCGAAACCTTTAGTATTTTTGTACTCGGTGTGTTAGTGAAGGCGCCTGAGGCTCAAATCTACTATACACCCTCTTCCCATCCTGTTATTTCATTCCCTTTTTTCTTTCTTTTATTTTCACCGTTTTAGGCGGCACCGCCCTAGTGAAGCCTTTCACAATCTATAAAGGTTACAGTAATTGCTTATTATTAGGTACTAAGCCAGCTATAAGCTTTTTTGCTACAGAATAAACAATTATGAAATAGTAGCGACTTTCTCTCGCCACGCTGAAGGATCGGTGCGTCCCTAGCCTAGCAGTAGCTTATGTGAGCTTAGGTAAATGCAGCCATTTCAACGTAAATGGGAAACAAACATAAACATACAAATTTTCACATCTATATATAAAACAAGGTCGGGTTTGTTACAACACTTATAATTCGAGAACGGCTGGACCAATTTTTATGATCTATGTTTTGCTTTACTTGTCTTCACCCCGAATAGCAGAATAACTATTAGGTAAAACATCGGAATAATTCACAAAAAAAATTACATGGCTAACGCTGGCTAATAACTATTTATATCTATTTAAAACGTACCTAGTGACGAACCCGAGCAAAGCGAGGGTGAGCCGCTAGTTTATAATAAAAGTTCGATTGTATTAGATTTGACCTTACATATAAAATAGGCGTTTTATATGGGAAAAAGCAAAACGTAGAAAAAAATTATGAAATTATATAATTAATCATTGTTATCTGTGCATTTTCGCCATTTTATAGATAGTTTATTGATTCTTTTGCTGAAAAAATTGTGGGAGCGAGAATCAATAAAATCTCTTGGCGGTTTTAAATGCCTTATTTATCGGAGTTGAATTCATTAACTTTGCAAGAAATTGTTCAAATTCCGGAAAAAGTGATAATCTGTTGTTGCAAACTCGCTTGTTTAACGGATAGCTTTTCCATCATGGTTGGCAATAGTTGACAATAGAACATTGCCGTAATCGTCTGGCCAGATCTTAGGAAGCTGTAGTGCTTGATACTAACACTAGTTCACCAGAGACTTTTTCTGAGTCAACTTTCGCTTACGGCATGATTTGGCCGGTTTTCCTGGGTTCAACCTTTATGATGAACATTTCCGATTATCGTACAGGATCCATTTTTCATCACAAGTAATGAATAGATTCAAAATCCTCTCGTTATTGTCACAATCCAATTAACACGCGCGAGCGTGGTGGGTAACCAGTCCCCGTTAAGAAGTGGGAATATACAATCTTCTTCTTCTTCTCCCTGCCCATTTCCCAAATCACTTGGGGTCGGCGCAGTACATCTTCAGTGTACTGCTGATAGGATTTGGCAAAAGTTTTACGACCGGCCGCCTGCCTGACGTCAACCCTCCTTGGGAATGCTATTGTCTTTCTTTGTCTGAATGGTGTAAAATATTATGCACTTTCGATTTTGTTGTGTTTCAAAACATTTTTTATACTATTAATTCAATTATTAATGTTATTTTTGGGTATATTTTAAAATAAATTTCGATTACACAATAAATTTTGTATTGACGGGAAGTGAGGAAAGAAGAAAAGAAAGAAAGAAAGTGGGAATATACAATGTGTGCTGAAAATAATAATGGTAACAAAACTAAATAATTAGACTCATCAAAAAGTCCCCATAAATACGTACAAATAAGTCCCCATAGCTACTAGCCATTGGAGAGTTTTACTATAGACTTATAATATATAATATACTCAAAAGCTTTTTAAAAAATTTTAACTTTTAAAAAGCGATAATAATTTTAAATTAAATTTTTGAAACTGACAACTCCAACACTTCAGTGGTAATCATTCTGTCAGTTTATTGTATCTCTATAGAATTCATGGGCTCTAAAGAGCTTGGTCCTTTATAATAAGGCTTGCGTTGGAATACAGGTCCAACACGTAGAGATCACTTAAGTCTTAACCCAATTTTGAATAACCCATAGGAAATTGCTCAGATATGGTCACCGGATAGTAAAATAGGGACTATGGATAGTACGGAAAACTTAAAGGTTCTATGGAATGGAGTTTAGATGGGATACAAAACTGGACTATTGGATGAGACTATAAGACGTCCGCCTCTTCAACAGCCTCACATTGAAAATTTGGCAGATCATGACACAACTTCCACTAGATGGGCACCTACAACGCGGCGTCTTTGGGCGCAACATCGACGTGAAATAATATATGTATGTATGTTTTAGAGTACCTATAATACATAAAACCCCAACTCAATTAAAATCGTTACTCCTATTTTAACTAAGCAATATATATCTTTTTACAAAGTAATTAACAATGGCACAGTATCGATATATTTTGCCTAAATAAATAAACATCTTGTTATATCTGAAAGCGTCCTTAAATTCTTTTATGGAAGAGCTTATATAAAGTCTATCCGTTTAGCTCTTTTGCTTTGAATTGATGATTTTGATTGGATTAAATATTTTATGTAGGTATTCATTATTCAATAAGTGTATTTATTTGAATGCTTACATTAAGCCAGTGTAATAAAATGGATAAAATTATTAATGTTACAGCTTAAATTTAAAGTACTTCAGCTTATTGAAAAAATATATATTAAAGATAGGTATGGTATTGCTAACTTTTGTCTAGTTATAGATCTATTAAAGTTACTACTGTATCTAAGAAGAAAAAGATTCAACGATATAGTTATCTATTTAGCTGTAAGACTACTAAAATATTTGTGAAAATTTGTGTGTTTTTATTACTTCTTCACTCATAGCTATACAGATATGGATCAATTTTGGAAAAATACTTGGAATAATATAAGCCACTATAAGAGAAAACAATGCACCCGAACGAAACGAGGGAAAGTCGCTAGTTAATAAGCAAATTAGTTAGTCCCCAAATATACGTCCAAGTTGTTATCCGATGTACCCAAGTGTAAAGACAAATGACAATATAAACCAAAAGACATAATAGGCGGCGATCTGTCTACATACTGTTGTTAGAGTCTGAGCAGATCCAGTGGGTAATTTAGATAAATAAATATGTTAGGACATTAACACACAGCACCATCTAGTTCCATGGTAAGCTACGAGGCCTGTGTTATGGATACCAGATAGTTGATACACTACACATATATAACTTTAAATACATACATATTATAAACATAAACACCCATGACTGGAGTATAAACATTCGTGCTCATCACACAAATGAATGCCCCCACGGGACTCGAACCCGCGACTACTAGTACAGCAAGTAGGGTCGCTACAAACTGAGCCAAACGTGTCGTTCTAAAGATTAAACTATACTTCATAGCCAAATAGGCATCTTTGCCCACAAATCGTAATCGCCGGATAAAGTGCCATTAATTATGTCTGCCTTCGTCCTTCCTTTTATTTATAATTTCAATTTTAGAAATAGTTCATTGATGATTAAATGCACATAACCACCTGTATGCATACCTACAGGTGATATGTTAAAATACATTTTCTAACATTAAAAACAATGGTTCTATAAAATTATTTGGTAAATTTTCACTATCTACTTTCGGATTATGAAACGTATTTTTACAAAGACTAAAAGACTTTTCTAAAAATAATAACACTATTAATATTTTATTAATAAAATTACATAACATGTCAGAGAGATCAGTGCGGGTGTACGTTCCGCGATGGCCGATTATTATTAGATTCAAAATACAATATGATTGTTTAACATAAGGTACTTATTGAAGTAAGAAATAGCCCAGAAAACTTGGACGTCATAGTATAATAATAAGGCAATCTATCGAGTCGATAGAGCGTGAAAACCTTTATATACTTTCGTTTAGTTGTACGAGTTCTATCAGATCTACTTTTATTTCATTCAACATTATTAGTATTAATTTCTATTTATTTAAAGCATACATTATTTCTCTTTGATTAGTATACATAGGATTTTTACGGAGACACAATATTAAAATCTGTCGGTCACCTTCAATTCGACGAAAACACATGGGTTTGAATTTTTTCATAAACTGTAGAGGTCGAATTTCTGTACATAGAAAAAAGATGCTAAAAACCGAGTCAGGGGATGTAAGAAGAGAAATAGAAAAAAACTATTTTTTTGTAAAAAAAATTGATTCTTTGTCTATTTGTCTGTTTGTACGGGCTAATCTCCGAAACTGTTAGACTGATTTAAATGAAATTTTACATTGTGATACCTTATATCTCCGGTCAAAATTTTAGATACTTTTTATCCCATAAAATTAAAGAGTTTCCGTGGGATAGTTAAAAAACTATAGTAAATTACACAGCTTAGTACACAAAAACTACTAATTCAATTTTAATGAAATTTTACAGTAATATAGTCCATACATAAGAATAACAAATAGGCTACATTTTATCCCGGAAAAATATAAGGTTCTCGTGGGATAAATTTGTTTTTGTTTGCCTAGAGGCGAACCCGAGCGAAGCGAGGATGAGCCCGACAATACAATTGTTCGATTATAGAGAATGACGGTAAAAGCGTGAACTACCTTTACTTTGACGAAATTCATAATAGACAGCTGTTTATTCACGTGTGGATAACAATAGATGTAGGTGGTGGGGCATACGTTTATTATTAGATTCCTATTATTAGTTATCTAAAATATTACCCTATCGATAATCAAGGTCAGAAAAGTCACGCATTTTACTATTCGTAAAAACATCAGAAACCTATTGATCAGAAAGTAAATTACACAATATTTATTTTAAACTAGCGACTTACCCTTGTTTCGCTCGGGTTTGTCCCTAGGTACGTTTTAACGGTTAGTATGTAATAAATAGACCATATAGAAATTATTATTATTATTTTCATACAAACAATAAATTTTATGGACACATTTATTATTATAATTATTTTCATACAAACTAAATGCTTCAATGTAAATTATCTAATATATATTACTGTCACAGGCATACACTGACATACCTGACTGTTTACGCTTTCAACGCTTTTTTGACGTTACCAATGTTTTGTAATCGACTTACACACTGCCACGTATTATATCTATAGTTTCGTACAGGCGCTGCAGCATTCCATGTGTAGAAGAGGATATGGCTAGAAACGGAGTAAGCTGTGAAATGACGAATAATAGAGTAGAATGGAAGAAGAAAACATATTGCGCCGACCCCAAATAAAATTTGGGACAAGGGCAGGAAGAAGAGAAAATAAAATTACAAATAACTTAAACACTTAGATTTATAATGTTCTACTTCCTTTGTAAGATATGTTCAGTAAAAGCTTTAGAAGCATTTTGCAAAGTTAATTCATTTCCATATCCTCAAGAACACGTTGTATACATAGGTATAATGAGTTGTTGAGGCTTGTATTATAACTGTTTTCCGGTGAAACTGAGATGATCTCCCGCGGTAAAAAGTAGCCGATGTCATTCTCCGACTCTTCATCTATCTCCACACAAATTACGTCAGTCCGTTTCTCTGTTTCGACGTGAAAGAAGGACAAACAAATAAAGTCAAAATCAAACTGTGTATCGTCGAAAGAGAAAGTGCAATCTATAATTGAAAGTAGTTTATATTAATTTTAAATTTGCGTTCATAATTATAAAGTAGTAGTAAGGAACAATGAAATGTGATTTCTACGTTTCATCGTAAAAAAAAATAAAAATATTTTTTTTATTTATTGAATTTTAATTTTTTTTATAAATATATTAAAAATATTTATTCTATTTATTAATTCATTTAATATATTGTACATTCAACCTTATAAAACTGCGTAATTAAATTACTAACCCGGTACTAAATGTATTCATAGAGTTGTAGAGTACAATATTTAGGTACATTTGTTAATTGATGAACCCTTTGTAGTTTATATTTTGATTTCAGTAAGTAATTATTGTGTTTACCCATTTAAAACTAACACCTGCTTCTAATTTACTATAGGTACAGACTTGCAGTTAATTACAACGTTACGAGCTTTGAAGTTTAGCACTTTTAAACTAGATGTGTCGGCGATTTGATGTTTGTTGAAATATTATAATGGCAATAAAAAGGAAATTAGACATTATAATTAATGAAACAGAATTAAAAATAACCCAAAAATTCAGTTAAATTTTATAATAAACAAATTATGTTTAGCCTAATTTAAATAACTAATGAAAAAAATTTGTTAGGACATTAACACACAGCACCATCTAGTTCCATGGTAAGCTACGAGGCCTGTGTTATGGATACCAGATAGTTGATACACTACACTACATAATATATAATTTTTAAACACCCATGACTGAAGTACAAACATTCGTGCTCATCACGCAAATGCATGCCCCCAGCTACTCGAACCCGCGACCCCTGGCACAGCAAGTAGGATCACTACAAACTGAGCCAAACGTGTCGTCAATATGCAGATTTTTTTTATATTTTATATAATGTCTCGCAAAATATTGTTTTATAGTTTATGTATTTTTTTATGAAATTAAAGGTTTTAGGTAACCTCCCCAAAACTTGCTACATTAAGCTGTTAAATTCAAATTAATTGTTATTGATCTTTTAATATATCGGGGAACTGATTCGGTTTATTTTCAACCGACTTCAAAAAGGAGGAGGTTCTCAATTCGACCGTATTTTTTTTTATGTTTTTTACATTAGAACTTCGTCATTTATTAACCGATTTGGACAATTTTTGTTTTGTTTGAAAGGGTATACTTCCAGATTGGTCCCATTTAAATTTCAAAAAAAAATACCACCCCTAGGGGTGGAAAAATAGCTAATAATGAATTTAACCTACTTCTAATTGTCATATTGACTTGAAACTTTGCAAGTGTTTCTATTTCCGTTGATAGTACAGTGTTTCGGTATTGTTGACCTGATCTGATGGTAAGGCCAGAAGGTGGATAGGTGGAACTCTTCAACGACTAATAGTAGATACTTTGAGTTTGGGCTTATTTTGTTTGGTTTGACAAGTCTAACACGTTAGAATTCTTACTTTGCTACTACTGTCTACACTAAAAAGGGAAAAATAAATACTTTTTAACAAAAAAATAAAAACCGACTTCAAACAAAAGCACTAAAAAGTAAAAAATAACTGATTGGTAGTTTTCATTTACTATACATACCTAATCAAATATTTTCGAAGTCGGTGTGCTTTGCTTTGTATAGGCTGGCACCGATTTCGAAAATATTTGATTAGGTATGTATTTAATAGGTAGGCTTTAATTACTTAGCCAAAGAAATTAGCCAAATTCGAAATTCATCTCATAAGGATAAAAATAGGACATGAAAATTTATATGAAACCTACCTTTTTAGAGTATTTGTAGATTTAGCGTGAGCGAAGTCGCGGGTTCTGCTAGTTCACTTATAAATATTAAATAATACGGAAAGAGTTGAATTTATTTAAAGTTTAAATCGACTCTACGTATTTTGTGGTCACGTCCGACTTCCGGTTACTAAAAATATTCTCATTCTTACAACAACGACTCTTTTGAAATGCTTATCTGATTAAATTTAAATAAATATTAAAAATTAATAATGAAGTATGATTCATAGTATAAGATCGCATTTTATGCAGTATAGCTGTAGACGTGACGTATATTATTTAAATTTTCGTTCTATTACTCTTGTTAAAAGAAGACAATCATGATACTACTTTCTATTTCATCCTATATATCGCCACGGAGAGTATTCGGACACCATACCTGGCATTAAACAAATCACAGTCCAATATTTGCATGATCGATACAAAACCTTCGTCTCGTTTGGGGCATGAGCCAGCGTAGCGGTGTTTTAGCTACGAGCCAAATACCACGTTGGTTTAATTATAGAACTGTTTTGTGTTACTTTAAATACTTTTTAATTCATTATTTTAGCCCTTTTCACTACTACAAAAAGGTTTAATGTGTTACCCAATATAAATCTGTTACTATATGATTTACGCCAAAATTAATCAAGATTAGTAATAATTATCTTAATAAATTTTTAAGAATTCTACTTAAAACCCATTAAATTATTCAACATTTATTTTCTTATTTTTATTGTGCTTGTACTTCAATATAATTATGGTAACAGCTATAATATTCAACTTTCTTTAACTCAATTAAATAGCGACACTTCTCACATATAAAACTTAGTTTTCATTCGATTAAAACTATACGAAATTGAAGATCTCGTTAGTTAACTTTGTAATGGCACGACCTAAAAATACCTAATTAAAAAAAGGTAGAATCTCTTTTGTTCCGTAACATATTATATTTAAAATTACAATATATTATAAAAACATTTAAAACTAGTTAAAGTAATTAATACCAATGATTTTGTAAACTATAGATATGGTATATTCATAGTATTTGGGTAGCGGATCAACTTACTACCTATATAAATGCGAAAGTTTTGATGGATGGACATTTGTTACTCAATCACGCCAGAACGGCTGAACGGATCTGGGTGATATTTGGCACAGTGATAGATTATAGTCTGAAACAGCACATAGGCTATTTATCCCAGAAAAATGTACGCTTCCCGTGGGATTGATTAGATTTTCTTTCTCACTAGGGACGAACCCGAGCGATGCGAGGGTAAGGTACGTGATAAAGAGTACCTATGTCAATTTTCAAAGAGCTGTGCAACTTTTTGGCAGCATTTTTTTTTCTTTCGCCAGCTATGAAACTTAGATCGTAATTAGAAGACTATATAAAAAGTTTGTTAAAGAAGGAAGCAGCTCGCTAAACCGTAACGGACCGGAAATATAGTGGTTGCTATACCTTTTCATCAGGCGGTATTTTTAAATAAGTACTGCTTTATTTTATTAAATCAGCTCACATAAAGCTACCGGTTATCTATAAAGTGGTAAGTAGATGAGATACGCAATTAATTTTCATCGCAATGGATGATAGTTAAGAATCTTGTGTCATTTGACACAGACGTCTGTCAATACCATTATATTGATACTCGCAACAACGGGAATTATGAGGTCTATATAATTTTATCGAACAATCAAAATGTATTTGCTTTTATTAAAAAATGAGACCTATAGATGGATTGAGGTTATTTCGAAGACACGTTTGGCTCAGTTTGTAGTGAACCCACTTGCTGTACCAGCGGTCGTGGGTTCGAGTACCACTGGGGGCATTCATTTGCGTAATCAGCACTCATGTTTGTATTCCCGTCAAGGGTGTTTATATTTATAATATGTATGTATTTAACGTTATATATGTGTTGTTTATCAACTATCTGGTATCCATAAGAAAAGCCTCGTAGATTATCATGGAACTAGATGGTGCGGTGTGTTAATGTCCCAACATATTTTTTTATTTTATGGTACCTACCCTAAGGCTCGGTCAGCATGTCCTACGGATAGGTAAAAAGTATCCTACTGCGTGTCCAAGTGAGCATCACTCGGAATCATCTCAATTCAATTCAATCCTCTTGTTAATGGCTCCAAAGCGTACCAGTCGAGCACCGGAACCATCTCATACCAGTCAATTTGACTATTTTGACATATTTTTATCTCAAAAATGTCAATAGCAAATACCTAAACACAGGAAAAAACAACATTTAATCTGTTCCGTTTTTCTCTATATGTTGATAGTTTTATTATTAATTTACAGAGCCGTTGACACCTAACGATGAAAACAAGAGTGTAAAATAAAAGAGCGTTTAAATATAGATCATCTACTACGATCGTAACTCTGCCAGTTTATTAAACGGTTGGTGAGCATTTAATTCATACACTACATTAGTTGGAATATACGAAAGCATTTGTATTTAAATATTCAAATATTAAATGGCCGGTTTATGGTCCCGAACTAACAATTTAAAGCATTAGTTTATTTATGTATTAATTTATAATCAAAACAAATAATTTTAACATAATAATAATCATTCTATTAATAAAAAAGACAAATATGTAAATTAAATACATAATTACAATATAATAAGTTGTATTTTTTGAGGGAAATCGAGTCTCAGAATGAAAATCTCCCATTCAAAGTTATAAGATCTCGCTTGTTTAGACTTTACATTCTGAATGAAAACTTGAGCCTTGAAATGAAAAAAAAGCTAAATAATGTAGGTGAATGCTTAACTTTTCCAACGTTATTTTATTTTATCCGCAAATGCACCAATGCATGTATTATTTAACAATGAACAATATAAAATGCGCTCTAGTTATCCGGACGTATTACGGCCGAATTAAGACCATACAAAAAGAAAAACAGCTGGTGAAAATCAAAATATTCTTGGTGGGCGCATAAATCAGGTGAATGAATTTCTAAAACTCTCCTATAAAAGCTTTCTAAAATAAACGAAACTCATTGAGGCTATAGGTGTGTAATGTATTTTAGATCGATCGTATATAAGGAAACTTTTCCAAGAAAATGTATCGATGCCACCGCTATAGAAATCCTTGGGACGTGAATCGATTAGCCAAAATATAAAAGTAGTTTTTCATCGGCTCATTTGAGTTAAAATTCAAAACATTAAGAGTTCTGTGGCATGTATTTCATAGTATTTCTAAGAAAACAGAACTATTTAGCGGTCCGCGTACGGTATTTATAAAATTCGAGCAATATAGCCTGTATATAGTAATTAGTATCTGAAGTCATATCAGTTCCCCTTTCTTTTCTGGTAAAAGAATTCAAAATATATAATATGTAGATTGTTTTAAAATTCTCAGAAAAAAATAATACTAAAAATTCAGTTTTTAATTTCCCATGGGACGGTCTTTGCAACTGAAAAATAATTTTTGATATCATGTACACATAGGTACCTACTTTTTAAAACCTATATGCTACGGCATTATAAAGATTAATAAAATATACATTTCTTTAAATGTTTGCGATGTCTTCTATTTATTCCACTTATTTTTAAAGTGTTCTATCGTGGATTTATGGTTAGAATGTTTTCTTTTTGTCGACCTAGATATTCACACAAGGAACAACTTAAGCACTAAGTTTATTTTACTATTGAAAATACTTTTTCGATTTCTTCTATTAAAAACACATCTTACAAACACATTCAGTTCTAACGCCATATATGTTCAATATTTTCGCATAATGTGAACTTACGTAAGAAGATATCATTTTTATTCATATATACATACAATAAAATTGTAACTAAGCCGAATCTGTACATTAAATATTTTTTGGGAAATCTTATTGAAATAGACATTATTATCGATACAGAGGCCGAATCTATAGTTTTTAGAATTTTTGTCTGTCTGTCTGTCTATCTGTTACCTCATCATGGAAAAACCACTGGAGGGATTTTGATGAAATTTGTTATGATTATAGCTGGTTATACGGTTAATCTTATACTAAACGTTAAAACGTAAGTAAGGATGAACCCGAGCGGAGCCAGGGTGAGTCGCTAGTCGCTAATATAAATAAAATAAAACATTTTTAATTCGAAAAATTTGTGGTTGCTGCAGTTAAGGGCTTAAATGAAGATTTGGTTCTGAAAAACATAATATAGGTTAGTATTAGGTATAAAAAACAAAAATTATTTAAAATAATATGTATCAAATCTTTTTACCTTTTTAAGAACTATAAAATACTAAGTTGTAGAACTAACTAGTAAACTATACGTCTGACGTCATAAAGTTCATCATTCATGACAAAATATTATAATCTTATTCTTGTATTGCCATCTCATATTAAATCAATATCCAAATAATCTCAACTAGTTTCTACTTTGGCACATTTATTTTGTTATAGTTTATTATCAACAATAACAATTAATAGCTAAAATATCCTGAATTTTCCTGATCTGTATTTATTTTTTACGACCAAGGTGTTTAATCAGTGCTTCCTGCCAGGAAGACTCGTCCCTAAAATTAAAGTTACTCGGTGCGCTATGACAAAGGCTAATGAGATCTCAAATCTTCTTCAGAGATAAGATTCGAAACAAGCACAATCGTAATGATGTCGTTGACATAGCTCAAAAAGTTGATAAATGCAATGCAAGTGGCAACGAACTTTTTATGTTGTCTTAAATCCTACAATCATTGAAAAAAGTAGTCAATGAAAAATGCTTTAGGCTAGATAAGCTTGGAAGAATTGCTAGCACGGACTATATCGGGAAAACTTACAATCAGGAATCCTTAAAAGGGAAGATCAGCATTCGATAAATATATATGTAGAAATTTTAAAGATAATTTAATGCTATTAGTTTATGTGAGGCGCTATAAAAGAAAGTTATAAGGTCAACAATAATAAAACAATGATATGAGTCTGTCTGTGATTTAGTAACCAAACGTAAGCACATAAATCAAATCTAAATACTTTTAAAACTTTATTCAAATAGACTTACAGGAACTTTTAAATTGTCAATTCTCCATTTTAAATTTAATTTAAATGTCAATATATAAATAAGTAAATGAGGAATTTATCACCGGTCCTGGGCGCAGTTCTGCTGAGAAGAGTCGGCGAGATATATTACAGGTGCTCTTTTTAAATATAACATTAATTTCAATATTGCTATACGATAATTATGTTCATATCGTGGGTATCAACTAATAGTAATCACACACATCTACATCTGCAAAATATTTATATTTCTAATTTAATTTTACTTAATTTTAAGTAACGTTATTAAGGAGAGTTAAATTGGAATAAAATAAAAATGCAAAGACCGTGTTTTCCATAATATTCATTATATGGACAACAAAATTAATTAACAAAGATAGTACAAAAAATAAGCTATGTTTACGGCCGTTAAATAAAAAAAAAACATGCAATCGGAAATGCTCGATATCACAAAAACTGTTTAACATATTTTCCTCAAAAAAAATTCTTGAAAGTTTTTTGAAATATTAATTACTACCTAAATATAACCTGCTAGATATTTTACTAAAATATTGTTAAGAACAATGAACAAATTTGAAGGTTTGATTTATATAAAAAAGATGAATTTATCCCAATATCACCAATAAATATTCATAAAACCTATACGGATAAAGATAAGGCTAGTAATTAGTTAATATTTATTCATTAGACGTCATCAAAAATGCGAATGTGTGAATCACAACATGTAAATTCACCGTATTTCATTCATATTTGAAGCTTTCGGGAATTTTAAATTTATATTTGATCTGACTGTTTTTTAGAAATTATGAATATTCATCAATTATATTATAATATATAAATAATAATTCAGCAACCATATGGACAGCGTGTTCACCCACGGGTATTAACTTGTTCAAACATACCCACACATATTTTGACGCTTCGAAACCACAGATTTACAACAATGATTGGAAAATAAATTTGTATATAAATTAAAATTAGTCTTTTATTAGATTCTAGCATCTTTATAGCCAAGAAACATCCCGAATAAATAGGATTTTAAGTGAATAGCACTTCCAATTCTTTGCTCTCTGTCTCAAGTACGATTTATCCTATAAAATATTTTTAGGACCAAATTTCTCGTGAAAATCTTAAAAAAAAATCCGAATTCCAGGCACTAAAATTTGAAAACTAACTAAACGGGAGTTTTCATTTAGAATAGATACCTAATCAGATATTTTTGAAGTCTGTGCCAGCCGATGCCAAGCAAATCTAATAATTTCGATACGTAAAATACAACACAGATTGATGTATAATATTTTAACTATTAGATATTCATATCTTAAAATATTGATTCCGACGAATTGAGAACCTCCTCCTTTTTGGAAGTCGGTTAGAAAGCCCATATGTTATGTTTATACTCCAAGGAATTTATATTATAAAGCTTATTATATTTTGTCGAAAACTTGTTTTAGGTGCCATTTTTCTTACAGAGCGGACTAACGGAAACAAATCTAAGGAGGACAATGAACTATACAAATCTATCAAATCAGAACTCTCCTTAAACGTAAAGGTCAGACGAAATCCTAAATAAGAATAATGATTTCTATTTAATTTTTAGTTTCCATTACATATGCCTTTTTTGTAGTAGATAAGTATATAATTATAAAATAACCATATCGAAAACCTTTTAAGAATAAGCACCTGGGCCACCGAGCTTCGCTCGGAGTTTTTAGACAAAAAGTACAATTTTCTTATATACTTTATATATTCTTATATATACAAAACTATTACTATTTCTTATATATACAAAAAAAATATATATCTTTGTATCCGACCGGGATTTGAACCCGGACACATATGATTGTCAATCTTGCGTCTTTTTAAAAAAAAAACTAATAACTTGAATTAATATTAAAAAAAATAAACCGCTTGACTACGATGCTTATTCCCGAGCGTGTAAATTACCGACCATATTTTGCATGGAATAGCAAAAGAAAACTGCATGAAAACTCGAAAACAAGCGTTTTCTCAGATATAAGACTAATCTAGATCGATCTGTCGCCCCCGAAACCTCTCGTGTGCACAATTACCTGAAATTCTTTGGAGCCGTTTCCGAGATTCAGATTACAATTAAAAAAAAATAGTATTATAATTCGCCAATAGATGTCAGAAAGAGTAATTTTTTTTTCAGTTTATGTTTAAGTAGCAACATATATACAAGAATTGCTCGTTTAAATATATTAGATTAGATATGCCAAATACACCTTTCGTTTTTGTTTTTTATTATTAGAACTCTTCAAATTCAACTGTTCAGATTGACATTATTTTCATGCAATTTCAAATTTGTAATGAACAAAGGTAAAGAAGCCCCCAGAGAGTTCTTCGAAACTTTAATTAGTTAAACGTTTCTGGGTCTAGCTTTATTTAAAACTTTTAATTTGTACTATTTGTTCTTTTTGTTCAATGATTTTATAACATTTTATGAACTTCAGTTTAGTTGTCATGTTTGTTTAATAAATAACGAAATTAGGTTTAAGTATCAGTAATAATAATAGTTAATGAAGACGTGATTGTGTTACCAAGTATTAAGTAGAATTGTAATTGTATAGTCTCGCTAACAAATTCAAAACAGGATATTATGTAAAATAAAAGTTTATTGGAGATAGAAGAAGATATTAGGAGTCAACTTTAATTTTTCAATTTGCGAGTCCTTACGGACAAGTGGGAGTCTGACCCGCACACCGACTTCCTTTTGAGATACGGAACTCTAAAATTGAACTATACATAGCTATTATATAATTATTTGACTGAATATATAAATATTATCAATTATTTTTTTTAATTTTTAATCTTTTTTTAATACTTATATACTTATTTGTCCAGTTACTTTATTTTGTTTTTATTTGTATACTAGCGACTCACCCTCGCTTCGCTCGGGTTCGTCCCTAGATTGCTTTCCCATCGAACTTTCATCCCCATTTTCACCCGCTTAAGGGATGATTTCCGGGATAAAAACTATCCTATGTCCTTCCCAGGATTTCAAACTATTTTCTTAGCAAATTTCATCTAAATCGGTACAGTAGATCCAGAGATTACCCCCCCTACAACGTCATAAACTCACAAACTCACAATTCACAAACTTTACCTCTTTATAATTTCTAATTATAATATTAGTATAGATTAAATTTAGAGCATCTGGATAAAAGATTATTTATTTGTAAGTTTTAAATTTATTATTGATAATATATAATTTATTATTAATTTTTAATTTTCGATTATATGACAGGCCCGACTTGGATTACTTAGGTTGAGAAGGCTAATGAAAGGAGAGAAGGAGAAAGGACAAGGAGATAAATATATGTAGGCCAGAGCTATACTACGCTTTGCTGCCGCCTTCATATAGCCTTCTCGTTAGGTCTTTTTTTTTTGTTTTAAACCTAGAACTCCCAATATTTGCTTTTTATTATTTAAGATTTGGTGACAGTTTTGATTCGAAAATTATAGGTGTCGGACAGTATCAGAAGAATCGGAACTTTATATCTAATTTTTGAAAGAATGAGAATACGATAAATACGAGTATATGTATAGACATACATTTTGTGTGCCTTCCGAAAGCTCGAAATTTTTCTCTCATCTTGATTGTTAATTAAAAAAGTAAAAAAAAATAATATATTTTAATTATCAATAGCCGGACCAATTAAAATAATATTAGTCGTACAGTAACTATATTAATTATATTAAATTATTCGTAAAGTTACTGTATCAATAGATAAAAATAATTATTCTAAGTCTGTGTGGGCTTCACGGACTTTTTCGTAAAATCCTAAATTCGAATTTTGCGTAATTTGCTTAGAAGTTTTTGTAATTTAAAAATAAGTACATATTGTTATAATTCTAATAAAGTGTTATTAATACAGTATATTATACTGTATTAATAACACTTTATTAGAATATAATATTATATGCTTTATGCCTAATAACAATTCATGGTTCAACAACTTTATAGAAAATACATACGAGTATAAAGCCGAAATGTTGACTTTTCAATAGAAATATATCAGCGTTTACTCTGTAGCGTATAATAGAAAGGAAATAGAATAGAGCGATATGTGAAATTTATAGCTCATCCGTGAAGACACTTGAGTACACATAGTAGAATGTAAGTAGAAATAGGTCTTTATAACTGAAAGCTTTTAATAATAAACTTTTAAAGAATATCCCGTATAAAATATATGTCATAAAATAATAGGTACTTAATGTTTTTATTACAGTTACTTCACGTCATTCCACTGCTGGGCAAAAGCTCACCACCTAGTTCTTGATCTGCCGCGACTCTGCTTTCGTGTCTCAGAGCTCCACTTTTGGTAACTTTGGTTTACAATTATTATAGTTTTTATTAAGTATATGTCAATAATATAATCCTTTGTCCTTACTAACATGTAGCTAATAAAAACCAAAAACTCATTAACTGAAACCGAAAATGCTTTAAATATTTTTTTCAAAGCAAACAATACAACTTTCCTTCAATAAAATCATAACAATGTCTGCTATGAAAAGTTGACGAGATTAAAAATTTAATAAAAGTTAGTTGTAACAACGAACATTCAGGGAGACTTTGCGGAACTCAACAAACATCACAATTTTGGATTAGGGTATTACTGAAAAAAATCAAAATGAAATGTTTACATTAAAATATGTCAGGCTCATTTCAACAGTATTCTGTGCTCACCCTCGCTTCGCACGGGTTCGCCCCTAGGTACATTTTAACGGTTAGTATGGAATAGATGAACTATATATAATACTAGCATTGCCCGCGGCTCCGCCCGCGTTCAGATGACCAAAAACCAAATACTTAGGTTTTACATATAAGCATACTCTTACAATGTAGTTTTCGTATTTTTTCTCAGAAATGAAACATTTTCCCGCGGTAAAAAGTATCCTATATGTTGACCCGGATAACCATCATACCAAATTTCATCAAAATCCCTCCAGTGGTTTTCTCGTGATGCGGTAACAGACAGGCAGACAGACTGACAGACACACAGCCAAAACTTCTAAAAATTATAGATTTGGCCTCTGTATCGATAATAATGTTTATTTCAATAAGATTTTCCAAAAATATTCAATGTACAGATTCGGCTTAGTTACGATTATATTAAGTATATGTATAGATTAGCTATCCCTTGAGTAGTAGCATGATGTTATATAGCCTTCTTCAACAACCGGGGAACGCGATCTGAACGCGGGCGGAGCCGCGGGCAATGCTAGTTTATTATATAATAGCAGTGTGATTTGAAAATTATTAAAATTATTTCAAATATGTTGTAAATTAGTTAGCTAGATTACATTTCCATCGGTCGATTGTAACTTAAGTTTCACGTTCTGTGCACACGCATATTATAAATTGGGCATCATTTTCAATGGTTGTAGAGCAAATTGACATGAGCAAAGTCACATGCAGAGGCAAGTACGAAAAAGTTATAAATATTATTTTTAAAGACTATAATTATAGGCGTCACTATGCATGACCAAACATGAAAACGATACCACATGATATGAAGGCAACAATTTACAAGCGAGTTAACACTTAAAGTGACTTTGCTAATATGTTACTCAGAACTGATGAATATTCTCATAATACATAATTATTAAAGCTTAACGTATAGGTGTTTGTTAATATTATATTTATTAAAATCGTGTCATAACTATCTCTATATATTATTTATTATACTTATTTGTTTCATTTGTTTTTGTCTTTAAGTTAACTGAAACTATTTTCAACGTATTCTTTACCTTGAAATATAAAATAATTTTAAAATAAAATTTATTTTTGTTTCAAAAAAAAATGTTTAATATCTTCTGGGAAAAACAATCAAGACGATGGGTGAAATTTCTTGAACAGCAATATACAGTCCCATATTTCAACTCAGTACAGCAATTACTTGTGACAGTGTTTTATATAGAGATGCTAGAGATGCGAGCTTCTGAACCTGAAGAATATTATGAAAAATAGCGGCACTATGCTACAATTTTGTTGGGTTAAGAAAATGAGAATCTTTTTTGTTTAAATACCATTTATTTAGAATACCTCACCATAGTGATAGAGATATTTTAAGTTTTTTATACATATTGTGAACAGAACGATGTCAAAGAAAGATCAAATGGCGCGAAAACAAATGATTCACTAAATTCGAAACACAAATATACAAGCCTAAATTAGAAGTAAATTTGAATTTGGAATTCCTAACCAAACGCCAGATATTTGAGATTAAAGTGACCAGTTCGACAAAACGTCCAATTCATAAGTAAGGACCTAATATTATATTTTTTATAACTTGTACACAAATTTAAATAAAGATTTTGAATTTAAAATAGTCTGAGATTCAAAGGTTGTCTTAATCATTTCTTAGATTTACGCGAATATTTGGCATTTATACAAATAATAAAATAATACATAAAATATTTTTGAAAACTGAAAATTACATTAAATATATTTTTGAAAATCTTACTGTAATAGCTATTATTATCGATACAGAGGCCAAATCTACTGTTTTTAGAATCTTTGTCTGTCTGTGGCTGGATCACACGGAAAACCACTAAACAGATTTTGATGAAATTTGTTATGGTGATAGCAGATTATTCGGGTCAACATATAGGATACTTTTGCTGCGGAAAAATGTCTTTTCTCTAAGGAAAAATACAAAAGCTGGACAAAATAAAATCACACCAAAACTATAAACAATTTAGCCAAATAACTTACAAAATAGGGCAAACCATTATTGTAAATAGTTTCTCTGGAAGAAACTATATCAATAGCGATATTTTATACGTAAAAATAATTCAACAACTACACATTTAGGTATTACGAGTATATATAGAAAATTATCACTACCCATGTGTTCTTAAAATAGTTAATTTTAACTCACCTTTTTATGATTTCATTAGAATTACTAGCAGAACCCGCGACTCGGCTTATTTGGGTTTATAAATAAGTAATTTATGAATTATATTTATATTTTGTTACAAAAAAAGTTCATGTTTATACTGTTTCAACATATTATGGAAAACAAATTTTATATTTGCTTAACTGAAAAAATAGGTGACAGAAGATACCCCATATCTAAAAAACCACGTAACGTATATTGAGCAAAGCAATTTTCATTAAAAGTATGTTGGAAGCTTTTTTACCCCATTTTTTCAGATTTTTTGCCACGATTTCTTCAAAGATAAGTAAGTAGAGCCCGGAGGAAGCTTTTTGGACAAAATACAATGTTTACGAATTTAGAGTTATATAGCCCATATTAGCCGAACTGCATTTTATAATAAAAAAATGCTTAGAATCATTTACCTTATATAGTCGTGAAACTATCATAGCCAAATTTTTACATTTCAAGATCAAGGCTATATACATATAAAATACATTTTTTTTTCATTTGAAAATCGTTTCAAGCAGTAAAATATTATGAGTTAGTAACCAACCCTCGCTTTGCGACCAATTAAAATTAAGAAAAAATAATATTATGTACATTAAATAATCATTATCTATACATATAATAAAATTGTAACTAAGCCGAATCTGTACATTAAATATTTTTTGGAAAATCTTATTGAAATAAACATTAATATCGATACAGAGGCCAAATCTATAGATTTAGAATTTTTGTTTGTCTGTATGTCTGTCCGTCCGTCCGTCTGTCCGTCCGTCCGTCCATCCGTCCGTCCGTCCGTCCGTCTGTCTGTCTGCATGTTACCGCATCACAGAAAAACCTCTGGAGGATTTTTTTGAAGAAACTTGGTATGGTGATAGCTGGTTGTCCGGGTCAACATATAGGATACTTTTTACCGCGGGAAAACATCTCATTTCTGAGAGAAAATACAAAAACTGCAATGTAAGAGTATACT
Source organism: Brenthis ino (assembly GCA_921882275.1). Lineage (NCBI taxonomy): Eukaryota > Metazoa > Arthropoda > Insecta > Lepidoptera > Nymphalidae > Brenthis > Brenthis ino. Next base: position 24,873,574 of record OV170232.1, on the reverse strand, counting down.
AATATGTAAAACCTAAGAATTTGGGTTTTCGTCATCTGAACGCGGGCGGAGCCGCGGGCAATGCTAGTACATAATATATTATTATACCTATATTACTAGCCGTCACTCGCCCGCATTTTGTGGACGTAATGGGTACATAAATGTTTCTTTTGATCTTCAAAGACCTTAATGTTTATTTAGGTTTTATACTTGTAAATTAAATATTTAGGTTAAATAAAAAAATATATGTAGTATATGTAATTTACATATCTTGCTAGACTTGTTCATTGTAGTTGATAAAACGTATTCCTCACTCCAGTCTCTGCTTTTTCCAGAAATGAGAAAAGCGGAAGGTATTAATAGAGCAAGATCCCGTGAACCCCAGACCTTCGTTATTTTATAAAAGCTGAAAGTTTGTCAGCACATGCTCCCAATATATTTCTATTAGATCGGTAAATAATAATAAAGTGTGATTTTTTGGTATTACCTTCAGAATATTCTTAAAAATCACGTCATTCATTGCTAGAACACTTAACATCCTGGCAACCCCTTGCGAGACACCCTTAATGTTCATTAAAATTATAATTCTACTTACGTTATAGTATAAAAGCTGATTTTTATATATAATACTTGGGTAATATTTAGATTATGTCTCCTCACTATCCAGACATTTTTGATAGTTCCAACCCCTTGCCAGACAAGCATGTAAATCTTAAGAAGAGATTCGTGATTAGAATGACTTATGCTAACAAACTTTTTGGCACAGATTTATATAACTAATAATCTCTGTATATTTTAAAAACATCTTAAGAAAAGACATTCGATGCTACAACTACATTAAATTGTTAAAATATTAACTTTATTCTGTCAATAACAGGTTATATAAATAAAAACTTTTTAACAAAAAAATAAAAACCGACTTCCAGGCACTAAAATGTAAAAAATAACTTAGCGGAGGTTTTTATTTCGAATAGATACCTAATCAGATATTTTCGAAGTCGGTGCCAGCCGATGCAAATCAAATCTAATATATTTCGATAAAATAAATACATAATATTTCCCTATTAGAAATTCATATCTTAAAATATTGTATACTGGCATCGACTTAAAATATCTGATTAAGGCAGTGGTAGCCCAATCGTAACGCGCTCGCTTGGGAAACCGAGTGAAGCCGTTTCAAATCCCGGCTCTCGCACTTCATATTTTCATGTGCAAATCATTTCTAACATGATTACCACTTGTCTTACGGTGAAGGAAAACATCGTGAGGAAACCTGCATGTCTGAGAAAACCTAGCAAGTTTTCAAAAGGACATGTGAAGTCCGCTAGCCCGCACTCGGCCAGCGTGGTGGACTATGACCTGATTCCCCTCGTACTGAAGGGAGGCCTGTGCTCAGCAGTGTGACGTTAAAAAGGGCTGAATACGGCACAAATTAATGTATCACCCATGACTTGTTTTTTTAATACAAAATCACTTTCATTTAAAAAATCACATAAACAAATTGCAAACATAATATAGTACGTATTTCGTATCTATACACACAAGAGGTAAAGTTTGTGATATTGTGAGTTTGTGAGTTTGTGACTTTGTGACGTTGTAGGGGGTAATCTCTGGATCTACTGAACCGATTTTCAAAATTCCTTTACCAATAGAAAGCCACATTCTTTCTGAGTGTCATAGGCTATAATATATAGCCTACCTTTCTTTTTTTTTTTTTAACGTTGGGAAATGCATTTACGCACGAAGTGTGGGACTCACCGGCGAAGCCAGTACTACCCACTAAAACCCAACAAAACCTTCCCCCGTCTTAATGGGGCGTCGCAGGATCGCTTACGCATTCAACTACGACGCCCCGACGGCAGGTCTGCCGAAGCAGACCACAACAACCATGGGGTTGCTCCACGGTCCACTCTGCTATCAGAGAAGTACCAGGAGCAACCCGCATGGTACACCGCCCTCCGAAGAAGGCCGCCTCCCACCGCCCACCGAAGCGGGCCACCTCCCTGTGCGTTTCTTGGCTTCGCGAGTACACTACTGAGCCCCCCCACCACAACAAGGTTAACGCACGTTGGGGGGGAATATATAGCCTTTTTTTTTTTTTTTTTTTGTCGGGAAATGCATTTACGCATGCCACCTGATAAACCCCCCCTCCCCCCCCAGGTGGTTATGTGGGGCTCACCGGCTAGAAGAGCCGGTACTACCCACTAAAACCCGACATTCCCCTCCCATCCGCCTTAATGGGACGCCGCAGGATCGCTCGCGCATAACTACTACGGCGCCCCGGCGGCAGGTCTGCCAATGGCTGACCACCATACCGATGAGGCTGCTCCACAGTCAACTCTGCTACACCAGAGAGGTACCCGGAGCAGCCCCATCAAATCCAACCTCCGCCCACCGAAGTAGGCCACCTCCAATCGGCTGCAGAGGACAGGGAGAGCGGCAACGACACACCGACACTCCTCTTCCTCTGCAGCCCCACCACGTCCACCATCTAACGGTGGTGGCCCCGCTAGGCCGCGGGAGATAGGGACGAGCGGCGCATCGCCATACCGACACTCCTCTTCCCCCGCGGCCCCCCTACCGTCGGCCCACCTCCGGACCAAGATGGCTGCCGACAACCACGCCAGACGCAGGACCACCGAAATGGCCCCGCTCCAGCCACCGCACCGACGGGCTAGCCCCGGCAGCACGGCCCGCGCAGCGCCTCCTACCGCAAAACGGCCGGAGACACCGCGCTACCTCCAAGGAGGAGACGGCGCCCTCCTGACACCGCTCCCCCTGCCCCTCCTGGCTGTTGGTCCGCGCCGGATTGCTCCGGTACCACAAGCTCCTGTCTGGGGGAACAGTCGCGAGTGGCATTCCCCTATCCGCCACCCGGGGGACGCGCCCGGTAGCAGTCAGCCTCTGCCCCGGGGGGAATATATAGCCTACCTAACCTAACCTAACCTAACCAGAAGAATGAAAAGGCTTTTTCGTGGTAGTCGGATTTGCAAAGTAAGTCGGAGAAAAAACGGTCGAACGAAAACGTTTCTTACGAACGCTGCCATAACGATGAGAGATATATGATTATGTTCTAGAGAAAATTTTTAGAGCTTAATAATACCTACAAAAAAGTCAGCGATAGCATATGTCTAACTTTTATATTTAAGTCACAAAAAGTAGTTTTTTATATTAAAAAAATAATTTAAATCGGTAGGTAATGTTTATTGGTCATATAATTATCAACAATTTTGAATTCTTATCAAAATAAGTAAATTTATCGTTTAAAATGTTTGAAACAAAAAAAAACTTTTCTCTTTTTCTGCATATAATTTGGACAAATGGTTAAAGAGAGAATACGATGTACACTTAGGTATGGAACCGCGAACCCGTCGTAGCCTATTGATATTTCTATAAGATGGTTTTTTTTTTCATAGATAATACGTCAATCTATCTATACTAATATTACTAGCGGCTCACCCTGGCTTCGCTCGGGTTCACCTCTAGAAAAGCACAACAGATCTATCCCACGGGAACCGTTCATTTTTCCGGGATAAAAATAAATAACATAAAATAAGTAACCTGTTGTTTGACCTGCAATATCATAAGGTATCAGCATGCCAAATTTTACTAAATTTTACTAATTTTTAATTTTATTAAATTTTTCTAAATTAACTTTAACATATTACAATTCACTCTAAAACGGCGAACAAAAAACATGGAAAACTAAATATTTTTCTAATTTATCACATTTACACATATTTGTAATAAAATGTTTATTAACATAACGCATTTTATGTCATAATTAAATTATATTTCAAACAAATGAGCTTGACGACATAGGTACTTTTTATTTATTATACGACTAACAATAAGTTTAGAAAACTAAAGCTATAATAAGCAAATTAATGCCATAATGGCTAATAGAACTTACCGAAATTAACAAATATGTGAAACACATTCCACAAACAAGCACAACACAAAATGTTTTTTTTTTTTCGCTAAAATTAAGTAAAAAAAATTTATGAAACAAAATGCACTCGTAAACAATAACTGTTCTACAGAGTACTATTAATTATTAAACCTGTGTACACTGCACACCATAGACGAGGACGACGATTTTATACATATGTAGCAATATACTCTATGACGACGATCAAGCTAATAATCGTAATATTATGGTGCATTATCTTTATTTGTCTTAATTATCTGTGATCGAGGCGCTTTCTAAATGGATGACAAAATATTTATTGTTGTTTCTGGTCTGTCACTGTGACTGCTTTAGCTTAGTCTGTACTCTGTGCACAGACAATATAACCTTGTAATGTCTGTGACAGAAAGTTAAGTTTCCTTAAGTTAGGTTTCAGAAAGTTTCCGGGGCAGGGGCTGACTGCTACCGGACGCGTCCCCGGGTGGCGGATAGGGGCACACCACTCGCGCCTGTTCGGACCCAACAGGAGCTTGTGGTACCGGAGCAATCCGGCGCGGACCAACAGCCAGGAGGGGAGGTTGAGGGAGCGGCGTTAGAGGGCGCCGTCTCCTTCTTGGAGGTAGCGCGGTGTCTCCGGCCGTTTTGCGGTAGGAGGTGCGGCGCGGGCCACACTGCCGGGGCTAGCCCGTCGGTGCGGTGGCTGGAGCGGGGCCATTTCGGTGGTCCTGCGTATGGCGAGGGATGTCGGCAGCCATTTTGGTCCGGAGGTGGGCCGACGGTAGGGGGGCCGCGGGGGAAGAGGAGTGTCGGTATGGCGATGCGCCGCTCGTCCCTATCTCCCGCGGCCTAGTGGGGCCACCACCGTTGATGGTGGACGCGGTGGGGCTGCAGGGGAAGGGGAGTGTCGGCGTTGTCGCATCCTCTTCTCCTGCAGCCGTTTGTGTTTGGGCTCGTTCGCGGGCGTCTTTGGGGGGTTTGCCCAATTTGGGTGGGGTTTATTATTTTTGCAGGTTGCCCACTTCGGTGGGCGGTGTTTGTGTGGTGTGGGGCTGCTCCGGGTACTTCTCTGATCAGCAGAGGGGACTTAGGAGCGGCCTCCGTGCTCGGCTCCACATTCGCAGGAGGCAGTTGCGGGAGTGGCGCTGTTCGTACTCGGTTCATCTCCGACCTCATCGCTGCCATCTCTTTCCTCAGGACATCCATCTCTATCTGAAGCCTGGTATTTTGGGCCCGGAGCTTTGTCACCTCCTCAGATGCTGTGCGTTGAGCGAGCACTTCCACGGCACCAGCGATTGTACTCGCCGCATCTTTTAGGGCCTTAACAAATCCACCCTTTAGATTGCCCGATTTTGTGGCAACCATCTGTATGACTTCCAGGCCACTTTTAACTTTCCCCTGGAGCTCCGTCACAAGATCTGTCTCCTGGCCCACTCCAGCCGTATTAGCGGACAAACTTGATCTAGCAGGTTGGCGTGGGCTCATTCTAGTCTTAAGTGCCGCTGCCCTGTCCATCAGCTCCTTTTGGGCCTTGAGCCTGAGCTCCTCCTTCCTCGCTTCATTGAGGGCTCGTTGAGCTTCGGCCAACCCCACATACTGTCCAGTGGTTGGTGGACGACCTCTCGTGCGAGTGGTTGGTATTCTCGCATCGAGCCTTTTGTGCTCCTCTGGGGATCCAGACTGGCTCCAAGAACGTTGAGCAGCAGAAGCAGCAGCACCTTTAGTTAGCACGCCCTTCGCAATTCTTCCTTTAACTCCGCCCGTTACAGGCCTCTCCTTTACTCCGCCCTTCGCGAGCCCCGCAGTCACTCCGCCCATCTCAGGCTCACCGTCTTCTCCACCCTTTTCGGGCCCAACAACACCTCCGCCCTTCTCGGGCTCCTCCCCGACATCACTCAAGCAGTAGTTGCCCCCCCCCCAGAATTCAAGGGGCAGCACGCCGTAGCGTGAAGGGATTCCCGGTGGAATGTCACACCAGTACCCTCCTGGGGTAGTTTGTCTTTACTGGCTGCTTGCATGATGGATTTTTGCTGATCCACAGCTTCGGCTTTGTTTAGGGTGTGCTCCCCTAGGTCGTGGGGTTAACGAACCCCTAAAGGCACGGCCATGCCTGCTGGTTTTGGTCCGCGCCGGTTGAACCGGTACCACCAATGTGGTGGCATTCCCCTATCCGCCACCCGGGGGACGCGCCCAGTAGCAGTCCAGCAACTGCCCTTTTTTTTTTTTTTTTTATCGTCGGGAAATGCATTTACGCATACCACCTGATCCCCAGGTGGTGATGTGGGGCTCACCGGCTAGAAGAGCCGGTACTACCCACTAAAACCCGACATCCCTTCCCCCCGCCTTAGTGGGACGCCGCAGGATCGCTTGCGCATAACTACTACGGCGCCCCGGCGGCAGGTCTGCCTAAACGCTAGGCAGACCACCAAACCAATGGGGCTGCTCCACAGTCAACTCTGCTACGCCAGAGAGGTACCCGGAGCAGCCCCATTAAACCAAACGCCGCCCACCGAAGTGGGCCACCTCCAATCGGCTGCAGAGGACAGGGAGAGCGGCAACGAAACACCGACACTCCTCTTCCCCTGCAGCCCCACCGCGTCCGCCATCAAACGGTGGCGGCCCCGTCTAGGCCGCGGAAGGTAGGGAGAACGGCGCACCGAAATACCGGCACTCCTCTCCCACCGCGGCCTACCCCTCCGCCGGATGCGGGCCTGCGACCACAGTCCCGCAACCGGCAACCATCATCCGGTTGTGGGACCAAGCGGTCCCACCACCGGTGGCCGCAACGTCTTCGGCTCGAGGCCTAGACGAGCGGCCCCACCCAAGCCATTTGGTCCGCGCCGGATTTCTCCGGTACCACCCGCCGCCCTAAGCGGGAGATCACGTGAATTGGAATTTGGAGCAGTGGAAGAAGGTTCTTATTACTGACGAAAGCAGAATGTTTTTGCATGGTTCCGACGGCCGTAATTTTGTTTACCGGCGATCAGGTAATTACCATTCTAGAGGAATCAATAATTTTTTAAGCTATTGCATAGCTTCTATCGCGGGCCTTGAGCGTGGGGACCGAATCCAGAAATTCCGTAACGAAAAAAACCTAACACCCCCCACTCAGATTTGACATCTGACATCTGAAGTTTCTGACGATCTGACAAAAAAAAACAAAAAAAAAAAAAAACAATATATATAATCGATCGTCGTTGTGTAAATTGATATACATGAAGTAATAATATCTAATAACTCATTGGAATATTTTTCGCCAAACCTAACCCAAACCTAACCAAAACTAACGCAACTGGCCCCAAACTCACCCCTGCACATCGAATTGCAAGATTACTTTTTGCCCGAGATCACGTGAATTGGAATTTGGGGCAGTGGAAGAAGGTTCTTATTACTGACGAAAGCAGAATGTTTTTGCATGGTTCCGACGGCCGTAATTTTGTTTACCGGCGATCAGGTAATTACCATTCTAGAGGAATCAATAATTTTTTAAGCTATTGCATAGCTTCTATCGCGGGCCTTGAGCGTGGGGACCGAATCCAGAAATTCCGTGACGAAAAAAACCTAACACCCCCCACTCAGATTTGACATCTGACATCTGACGTTTCTGATGATCTGACAAAAAAAAACAAACAAAAAAAAAGCAATATATATAATCGATCGTCGTTGTGTAAATTGATATACATGAAGTAATAATATCTAATAACTCATTGGAATATTTTTCGCCAAACCTAACCCAAACCTAACCAAAACTAACGCAACTGGCCCCAAACTCACCCCTGCACATCGAATTGCAAGATTACTTTTTGCCCGAGATCACGTGAATTGGAATTTGGGGCAGTGGAAGAAGGTTCTTATTACTGACGAAAGCAGAATGTTTTTGCATGGTTCCGACGGCCGTAATTTTGTTTACCGGCGATCAGGTAATTACCATTCTAGAGGAATCAATAATTTTTTAAGCTATTGCATAGCTTCTATCGCGGGCCTTGAGCGTGGGGACCGAATCCAGAAATTCCGTAACGAAAAAAAAACCTAACACCCCCACTCAGATTTGACATCTGACATCTGACGTTTCTGAAGATCTGACAAAAAAAAACAAACAAAAAACAAAAAAAATATATATATAATCGATCGTCGTTGTGTAAATTGATATACATGAAGTAATAATATCTAATAACTCATTGGAATATTTTTCGCCAAACCTAACCCAAACCTAACCAAAACTAACGCAACTGGCCCCAAACTCACCCCTGCACATCGAATTGCAAGATTACTTTTTGCCCGAGATCACGTGAATTGGAATTTGGAGCAGTGGAAGAAGGTTCTTATTACTGACGAAAGCAGAATGTTTTTGCATGGTTCCGACGGCCGTAATTTTGTTTACCGGCGATCAGGTAATTACCATTCTAGAGGAATCAATAATTTTTTAAGCTATTGCATAGCTTCTATCGCGGGCCTTGAGCGTGGGGACCGAATCCAGAAATTCCGTAACGAAAAAAACCTAACACCCCCACTCAGATTTGACATCTGACATCTGACGTTTCTGACGATCTGACAAAAAAAAAAACAACAAACGAAAAAAAAAAAAAACAATATATATAATCGATCGTCGTTGTGTAAATTGATATACATGAAGTAATAATATCTAATAACTCATTGGAATATTTTTCGCCAAACCTAACCCAAACCTAACCAAAACTAACGCAACTGGCCCAAACTCACCCCTGCACATCGAATTGCAAGATTACTTTTTGCCCGAGATCACGTGAATTGGAATTTGGAGCAGTGGAAGAAGGTTCTTATTACTGACGAAAGCAGAATGTTTTTGCATGGTTCCGACGGCCGTAATTTTGTTTACCGGCGATCAGGTAATTACAATTCTAGAGGAATCAATAATTTTTTAAGCTATTGCATAGCTTCTATCGCGGGCCTTGAGCGTGGGGACCGAATCCAGAAATTCCGTAACGAAAAAAACCTAACACCCCCCACTCAGATTTGACATCTGACATCTGACGTTTCTGACGATCTGACAAAAAAAAAACAAACAAAAAAAAGCAATATATATAATCGATCGTCGTTGTGTAAATTGATATACATGAAGTAATAATATCTAATAACTCATTGGAATATTTTTCGCCAAACCTAACCCAAACCTAACCAAAACTAACGCAACTGGCCCCAAACTCACCCCTGCACATCGAATTGCAAGATTACTTTTTGCCCGAGATCACGTGAATTGGAATTTGGAGCAGTGGAAGAAGGTTCTTATTACTGACGAAAGCAGAATGTTTTTGCATGGTTCCGACGGCCGTAATTTTGTTTACCGGCGATCAGGTAATTACCATTCTAGAGGAATCAATAATTTTTTAAGCTATTGCATAGCTTCTATCGCGGGCCTTGAGCGTGGGGACCGAATCCAGAAATTCCGTAACGAAAAAAACCTAACACCCCCCACTTAGATTTGACATCTGACATCTGACGTTTCTGACGATCTGACAAAAAAAACAAACAAAAACAAAAAAAAACAATATATATAATCGATCGTCGTTGTGTAAATTGATATACATGAAGTAATAATATCTAATAACTCATTGGAATATTTTTCGCCAAACCTAACCCAAACCTAACCAAAACTAACGCAACTGGCCCCAAACTCACCCCTGCACATCGAATTGCAAGATTACTTTTTGCCCGAGATCACGTGAATTGGAATTTGGAGCAGTGGAAGAAGGTTCTTATTACTGACGAAAGCAGAATGTTTTTGCATGGTTCCGACGGCCGTAATTTTGTTTACCGGCGATCAGGTAATTACCATTCTAGAGGAATCAATAATTTTTTAAGCTATTGCATAGCTTCTATCGCGGGCCTTGAGCGTGGGGACCGAATCCAGAAATTCCGTAACGAAAAAAACCTAACACCCCCCACTCAGATTTGACATCTGACATCTGACGTTTCTGACGATCTGACAAAAAAAAACAAACAAAAAACAAAAAAAAACAATATATATAATCGATCGTCGTTGTGTAAATTGATATACATGAAGTAATAATATCTAATAACTCATTGGAATATTTTTCGCCAAACCTAACCCAAACCTAACCAAAACTAACGCAACTGGCCCCAAACTCACCCCTGCACATCGAATTGCAAGATTACTTTTTGCCCGAGATCACGTGAATTGGAATTTGGAGCAGTGGAAGAAGGTTCTTATTACTGACGAAAGCAGAATGTTTTTGCATGGTTCCGACGGCCGTAATTTTGTTTACCGGCGATCAGGTAATTACAATTCTAGAGGAATCAATATTTTTTTAAGCTATTGCATAGCTTCTATCGCGGGCCTTGAGCGTGGGGACCGAATCCAGAAATTCCGTAACGAAAAAAACCTAACACCCCCCACTCAGATTTGACATCTGACATCTGACGTTTCTGACGATCTGACAAAAAAAAACAAAAAAAAAACAATATACAAATAATCGATCGTCGTTGTGTAAATTGATATACATGAAGTAATAATATCTAATAACTCATTGGAATATTTTTCGCCAAACCTAACCCAAACCTAACCAAAACTAACGCAACTGGCCCCAAACTCACCCCTGCACATCGAATTGCAAGATTACTTTTTGCCCGAGATCACGTGAATTGGAATTTGGGGCAGTGGAAGAAGGTTCTTATTACTGACGAAAGCAGAATGTTTTTGCATGGTTCCGACGGCCGTAATTTTGTTTACCGGCGATCAGGTAATTACCATTCTAGAGGAATCAATAATTTTTTAAGCTATTGCATAGCTTCTATCGCGGGCCTTGAGCGTGGGACCGAATCCAGAAATTCCGTAACGAAAAAAACCTAACACCCCCCACTCAGATTTGACATCTGACATCTGACGTTTCTGACGATCTGACAAAAAAAAACAAACAAAAAACAAAAAAAAAACAATATATATAATCGATCGTCGTTGTGTAAATTGATATACATGAAGTAATAATATCTAATAACTCATTGGAATATTTTTCGCCAAACCTAACCCAAACCTAACCAAAACTAACGCAACTGGCCCCAAACTCACCCCTGCACATCGAATTGCAAGATTACTTTTTGCCCGAGATCACGTGAATTGGAATTTGGAGCAGTGGAAGAAGGTTCTTATTACTGACGAAAGCAGAATGTTTTTGCATGGTTCCGACGGCCGTAATTTTGTTTACCGGCGATCAGGTAATTACCATTCTAGAGGAATCAATAATTTTTTAAGCTATTGCATAGCTTCTATCGCGGGCCTTGAGCGTGGGGACCGAATCCAGAAATTCCGTAACGAAAAAAACCTAACACCCCCCACTCAGATTTGACATCTGACATCTGACGTTTCTGACGATCTGACAAAAAAAAAAACAAAAAAAAAAAAAAACAATATATATAATCGATCGTCGTTGTGTAAATTGATATACATGAAGTAATAATATCTAATAACTCATTGGAATATTTTTCGCCAAACCTAACCCAAACCTAACCAAAACTAACGCAACTGGCCCCAAACTCACCCCTGCACATCGAATTGCAAGATTACTTTTTGCCCGAGATCACGTGAATTGGAATTTGGAGCAGTGGAAGAAGGTTCTTATTACTGACGAAAACAGAATGTTTTTGCATGGTTCCGACGGCCGTAATTTTGTTTACCGGCGATCAGGTAATTACCATTCTAGAGGAATCAATAATTTTTTAAGCTATTGCATAGCTTCTATCGCGGGCCTTGAGCGTGGGGACCGAATCCAGAAATTCCGTAACGAAAAAAACCTAACACCCCCCACTCAGATTTGACATCTGACATCTGACGTTTCTGACGATCTGACAAAAAAAACAAACAAAAAACAAAAAAAAACAATATATATAATCGATCGTCGTTGTGTAAATTGATATACATGAAGTAATAATATCTAATAACTCATTGGAATATTTTTCGCCAAACCTAACCCAAACCTAACCAAAACTAACGCAACTGGCCCCAAACTCACCCCTGCACATCGAATTGCAAGATTACTTTTTGCCCGAGATCACGTGAATTGGAATTTGGAGCAGTGGAAGAAGGTTCTTATTACTGACGAAAACAGAATGTTTTTGCATGGTTCCGACGGCCGTAATTTTGTTTACCGGCGATCAGGTAATTACCATTCTAGAGGAATCAATAATTTTTTAAGCTATTGCATAGCTTCTATCGCGGGCCTTGAGCGTGGGGACCGAATCCAGAAATTCCGTAACGAAAAAAACCTAACACCCCCCACTCAGATTTGACATCTGACATCTGACGTTTCTGACGATCTGACAAAAAAAAACAAACAAAAAACAAAAAAAAACAATATATATAATCGATCGTCGTTGTGTAAATTGATATACATGAAGTAATAATATCTAATAACTCATTGGAATATTTTTCGCCAAACCTAACCCAAACCTAACCAAAACTAACGCAACTGGCCCCAAACTCACCCCTGCACATCGAATTGCAAGATTACTTTTTTGCCCGAGATCACGTGAATTGGAATTTGGAGCAGTGGAAGAAGGTTCTTATTACTGACGAAAGCAGAATGTTTTTGCATGGTTCCGACGGCCGTAATTTTGTTTACCGGCGATCAGGTAATTACCATTCTAGAGGAATCAATAATTTTTTAAGCTATTGCATAGCTTTTATCGCGGTCCTTGAGCGTGGGGACCGAATCCAGAAATTCCGTAACGAAAAAAACCTAACACCCCCACTCAGATTTGACATCTGACATCTGACGTTTCTGACGATCTGACAAAAAAAAACAAACAAAAAACAAAAAAAAACAATATATATAATCGATCGTCGTTGTGTAAATTGATATACATGAAGTAATAATATCTAATAACTCATTGGAATATTTTTCGCCAAACCTAACCCAAACCTAACCAAAACTAACGCAACTGGCCCCAAACTCACCCCTGCACATCGAATTGCAAGATTACTTTTTGCCCGAGATCACGTGAATTGGAATTTGGAGCAGTGGAAGAAGGTTCTTATTACTGACGAAAGCAGAATGTTTTTGCATGGTTCCGACGGCCGTAATTTTGTTTACCGGCGATCAGGTAATTACAATTCTAGAGGAATCAATATTTTTTTAAGCTATTGCATAGCTTCTATCGCGGGCCTTGAGCGTGGGGACCAAATCCAGAAATTCCGTAACGAAAAACACCTAACACCCCCCACTAAGATTTGACATCAGACATCTGACTTTCTGACGATCTGACAAAAAAAAAAACAAAAAAAAAAACAATATATATAATCGATCGTCGTTGTGTAAATTGATATACATGAAGTAATAATATCTAATAACTCATTGGAATATTTTTCGCCAAACCTAACCCAAACCTAACCAAAACTAACGCAACTGGCCCCAAACTCACCCCTGCACATCGAATTGCAAGATTACTTTTTGCCCGAGATCACGTGAATTGGAATTTGGAGCAGTGGAAGAAGGTTCTTATTACTGACGAAAGCAGAATGTTTTTGCATGGTTCCGACGGCCGTAATTTTGTTTACCGGCGATCAGGTAATTACCATTCTAGAGGAATCAATAATTTTTTAAGCTATTGCATAGCTTCTATCGCGGGCCTTGAGCGTGGGGACCGAATCCAGAAATTCCGTAACGAAAAAAACCTAACACCCCCCACTCAGATTTGACATCTGACATCTGACGTTTCTGACGATCTGACAAAAAAAAACAAACAAAAAACAAAAAAAAAACAATATATAAAATCGATCGTCGTTGTGTAAATTGATATACATGAAGTAATAATATCTAATAACTCATTGGAATATTTTTCGCCAAACCTAACCCAAACCTAACCAAAACTAACGCAACTGGCTCCAAACTCACCCCTGCACATCGAATTGCAAGATTACTTTTTGCCCGAGATCACGTGAATTGGAATTTGGAGCAGTGGAAGAAGGTTCTTATTACTGACGAAAGCAGAATGTTTTTGCATGGTTCCGACGGCCGTAATTTTGTTTACCGGCGATCAGGTAATTACAATTCTAGAGGAATCAATATTTTTTTAAGCTATTGCATAGCTTCTATCGCGGGCCTTGAGCGTGGGGACCGAATCCAGAAATTCCGTAACGAAAAAAACCTAACACCCCCCACTCAGATTTGACATCTGACATCTGACTTTCTGACGATCTGACAAAAAAAAACAAACAAAAAAAAAACAATATATATATATATAATCGATCGTCGTTGTGTAAATTGATATACATGAAGTAATAATATCTAATAACTCATTGGAATATTTTTCGCCAAACCTAACCCAAACCTAACCAAAACTAACGCAACTGGCCCCAAACTCACCCCTGCACATCGAATTGCAAGATTACTTTTTGCCCGAGATCACGTGAATTGGAATTTGGAGCAGTGGAAGAAGGTTCTTATTACTGACGAAAGCAGAATGTTTTTGCATGGTTCCGACGGCCGTAATTTTGTTTACCGGCGATCAGGTAATTACCATTCTAGAGGAATCAATAATTTTTTAAGCTATTGCATAGCTTCTATCGCGGGCCTTGAGCGTGGGGTCCGAATCCAGAAATTCCGTAACGAAAAAAACCTAACACCCCCCACTCAGATTTGACATCTGACATCTGACGTTTCTGAAGATCTGAAAAAAAAAACAAATAAAAAACAAAAAAAACAATATATATAATCGATCGTCGTTGTGTAAATTGATATACATGAAGTAATAATATCTAATAACTCATTGGAATATTTTTCGCCAAACCTAACCCAAACCTAACCAAAACTAACGCAACTGGCCCCAAACTCACCCCTGCACATCGAATTGCAAGATTACTTTTTGCCCGAGATCACGTGAATTGGAATTTGGAGCAGTGGAAGAAGGTTCTTATTACTGACGAAAACAGAATGTTTTTGCATGTTTCCGACGGCCGTAATTTTGTTTACCGGCGATCAGGTAATTACCATTCTAGAGGAATCAATAATTTTTTAAGCTATTGCATAGCTTCTATCGCGGTCCTTGAGCGTGGGGACCGAATCCAGAAATTCCGTAACGAAAAAAACCTAACACCCCCACTCAGATTTGACATCTGACATCTGACGTTTCTGACGATCTGACAAAGAAAAACAAACAAAAAACAAAAAAAAACAATATATAAAATCGATCGTCGTTGTGTAAATTGATATACATGAAGTAATAATATCTAATAACTCATTGGAATATTTTTCGCCAAACCTAACCCAAACCTAACCAAAACTAACGCAACTGGCCCCAAACTCACCCCTGCACATCGAATTGCAAGATTACTTTTTGCCCGAGATCACGTGAATTGGAATTTGGAGCAGTGGAAGAAGGTTCTTATTACTGACGAAAACAGAATGTTTTTGCATGGTTCCGACGGCCGTAATTTTGTTTACCGGCGATCAGGTAATTACCATTCTAGAGGAATCAATAATTTTTTAAGCTATTGCATAGCTTCTATCGCGGGCCTTGAGCGTGGGGACCGAATCCAGAAATTCCGTAACGAAAAAAACCTAACACCCCCACTCAGATTTGACATCTGACATCTGACGTTTCTGACGATCTGACAAAAAAAAACAAAAAAAAAAAAAAGCAATATATATAATCGATCGTCGTTGTGTAAATTGATATACATGAAGTAATAATATCTAATAACTCATTGGAATATTTTTCGCCAAACCTAACCCAAACCTAACCAAAACTAACGCAACTGGCCCCAAACTCACCCCTGCACATCGAATTGCAAGATTACTTTTTGCCCGAGATCACGTGAATTGGAATTTGGAGCAGTGGAAGAAGGTTCTTATTACTGACGAAAGCAGAATGTTTTTTGCATGGTTCCGACGGCCGTAATTTTGTTTACCGGCGATCAGGTAATTACCATTCTAGAGGAATCAATAATTTTTTAAGCTATTGCATAGCTTCTATCGCGGGCCTTGAGCGTGGGGACCGAATCCAGAAATTCCGTAACGAAAAAAACCTAACACCCCCACTCAGATTTGACATCTGACATCTGACGTTTCTGACGATCTGACAAAAAAAAACAAACAAAAACAAAAAAAAAACAATATATATAATCGATCGTCGTTGTGTAAATTGATATACATGAAGTAATAATATCTAATAACTCATTGGAATATTTTTCGCCAAACCTAACCCAAACCTAACCAAAACTAACGCAACTGGCCCCAAACTCACCCCTGCACATCGAATTGCAAGATTACTTTTTGCCCGAGATCACGTGAATTGGAATTTGGAGCAGTGGAAGAAGGTTCTTATTACTGACGAAAGCAGAATGTTTTTGCATGGTTCCGACGGCCGTAATTTTGTTTACCGGCGATCAGGTAATTACCATTCTAGAGGAATCAATAATTTTTTAAGCTATTGCATAGCTTCTATCGCGGGCCTTGAGCGTGGGACCGAATCCAGAAATTCCGTAACGAAAAAAACCTAACACCCCCCACTCAGATTTGACATCTGACATCTGACGTTTCTGACGATCTGACAAAAAAAAAACAAAAAAAAAAAAAAAATATATATATATATATAATCGATCGTCGTTGTGTAAATTGATATACATGAAGTAATAATATCTAATAACTCATTGGAATATTTTTCGCCAAACCTAACCCAAACCTAACCAAAACTAACGCAACTGGCCCCAAACTCACCCCTGCACATCGAATTGCAAGATTACTTTTTGCCCGAGATCACGTGAATTGGAATTTGGAGCAGTGGAAGAAGGTTCTTATTACTGACGAAAGCAGAATGTTTTTGCATGGTTCCGACGGCCGTAATTTTGTTTACCGGCGATCAGGTAATTACCATTCTAGAGGAATCAATAATTTTTTAAGCTATTGCATAGCTTCTATCGCGGGCCTTGAGCGTGGGGACCGAATCCAGAAATTCCGTAACGAAAAACACCTAACACCCCCCACTAAGATTTGACATCAGACATCTGACTTTCTGACGATCTGACAAAAAAAACAAACAAAAAAAAAAAAAAAAACAATATATATAATCGATCGTCGTTGTGTAAATTGATATACATGAAGTAATAATATCTAATAACTCATTGGAATATTTTTCGCCAAACCTAACCCAAACCTAACCAAAACTAACGCAACTGGCCCCAAACTCACCCCTGCACATCGAATTGCAAGATTACTTTTTGCCCGAGATCACGTGAATTGGAATTTGGAGCAGTGGAAGAAGGTTCTTATTACTGACGAAAGCAGAATGTTTTTGCATGGTTCCGACGGCCGTAATTTTGTTTACCGGCGATCAGGTAATTACAATTCTAGAGGAATCAATATTTTTTTAAGCTATTGCATAGCTTCTATCGCGGGCCTTGAGCGTGGGGACCGAATCCAGAAATTCCGTAACGAAAAAAACCTAACACCCCCCACTCAGATTTGACATCTGACATCTGACTTTCTGACGATCTGACAAAAAAAAACAAACAAAAAAAAACAATATATATATAATCGATCGTCGTTGTGTAAATTGATATACATGAAGTAATAATATCTAATAACTCATTGGAATATTTTTCGCCAAACCTAACCCAAACCTAACCAAAACTAACGCAACTGGCCCCAACCCCCCCCTGCACATCGAATTGCAAGATTACTTTTTGCCCGAGATCACGTGAATTGGAATTTGGAGCAGTGGAAGAAGGTTCTTATTACTGACGAAAGCAGAATGTTTTTGCATGGTTCCGACGGCCGTAATTTTGTTTACCGGCGATCAGGTAATTACAATTCTAGAGGAATCAATATTTTTTTAAGCTATTGCATAGCTTCTATCGCGGGCCTTGAGCGTGGGGACCAAATCCAGAAATTCCGTAACGAAAAACACCTAACACCCCCCACTCAGATTTGACATCAGACATCTGACGTTTCTGACGATCTGACAAAAAAAAAACAAAAAACAAAAAAAAAACAATATATATATAATCGATCGTCGTTGTGTAAATTGATATACATGAAGTAATAATATCTAATAACTCATTGGAATATTTTTCGCCAAACCTAACCCAAACCTAACCAAAACTAACGCAACTGGCCCCAACCCCCCCCCCCGCACATCGAATTGCAAGATTACTTTTTGCCCGAGATCACGTGAATTGGAATTTGGAGCAGTGGAAGAAGGTTCTTATTACTGACGAAAGCAGAATGTTTTTGCATGGTTCCGACGGCCGTAATTTTGTTTACCGGCGATCAGGTAATTACCATTCTAGAGGAATCAATAATTTTTTAAGCTATTGCATAGCTTCTATCGCGGGCCTTGAGCGTGGGGTCCGAATCCAGAAATTCCGTAACGAAAAAAACCTAACACCCCCCACTCAGATTTGACATCTGACATCTGACGTTTCTGAAGATCTGAAAAAAAAACAAATAAAAAACAAAAAAAAAACAATATATATAATCGATCGTCGTTGTGTAAATTGATATACATGAAGTAATAATATCTAATAACTCATTGGAATATTTTTCGCCAAACCTAACCCAAACCTAACCAAAACTAAAGCAACTGGCCCCAAACTCACCCCTGCACATCGAATTGCAAGATTACTTTTTGCCCGAGATCACGTGAATTGGAATTTGGAGCAGTGGAAGAAGGTTCTTATTACTGACGAAAGCAGAATGTTTTTGCATGGTTCCGACGGCCGTAATTTGTTTACCGGCGATCAGGTAATTACCATTCTAGAGGAATCAATAATTTTTTAACCCTATTCTTGGCATGGTGGATAATTTGATACGTTGAACTTTTTTGAAAATCTGGAGACGTTCCGAGACGTATTTTAATTTTTTTATTATTTAACAAGCTACAAAATATAATACCAAATCCACAAAAAAATACTATTTTATTACTTGCAACACGGAAATTGCAGTCGAAAACAAGATGGCGAATCGATCGAGGACGTCTGCGCATCGCAAGGTAAAAATAATTATTTTTTGTTATATTTTGCTTAAATTAATTCCAAAAACGTTGTAATTCAAGTCGGTTACAATATTTATTAGTCGGAAACGCTATTTTCGAGTAACAATCTGGATGGAAATCGTATGTAATCAACCGTTTTTTTCGAGTGTATCAGATATGCCACACTGCCAGATAGCCAACATTCTAGACTATTTTTGTTATGTATCAAATATGTGACACTGCTTGATTTGTATAGATACTATTTATTTATAAATTTTAATATTATAATCTATATATATAAAAGAAAGTCGTGTTAGTTACTTCGCTTATAACTCAAGAACGGCTGAACCGATTTAGCTGAAAATTGGCAGGGAGGTAGTTTAGAGCCAGGAGAAGGACATAGGATACTTTTTATCCCGTTCGACCGCGTTCCAATTTTTATGATATTTTAATTTTTGGATTTCTCTTAGTCCGGAATAGGTAAGTATTAAAACATATAATTAAAATGTGAGAAAGAAAGATTTTTTCTTTTTATATCTATTTAAAACGTACCTAGCGACGAACCCGAGCGAAGCGAGGGTGAGCCGCTAGTAATATTTTAAATTATTATTGCTACTTATATTATTGTGTTTTGTATTTTTCAGCCACAGATACATCAGCTTAGTATACAACAACAAAGAAGAGCTCGGCATCTTGTGGCTCTTGTTCCGAAGCCGGGGGCAAAATCGGATTTGGATGACAGTGAATCATCTGCTGAGGATGAATTGCAGTACTGTCCCCGCCCAACGCACTCCGACAGCAGTTCACCGCCTCCATCGTTGCCATCTTTGATAGAAAATCTAAATCTTTTATCAGATGACGACAATGAGATAAATCAAGTGGTTGCTTCAACATCTTTGGTGCTACACTCACAGTCATCGCTGTCAACCAACCCATGTTCACCATCAATTTTATCGTCCAACCCATCCGCAATAAGGCAGCTTCAGTGTGCTGAGGCAAGTCCTTTGTCTCCGGTACCACCTTTATTAGATCAGGTATGTTTACCATCTCCATTGGCAACCTCCTCGCAAAAACATTCACTATTGGCAACCTCTTCCCAAGTACCTTCACCACTGGCAACCTCCTCGCAACTACCTTTACCACGAGCCAGTAACTTGACGTGTCATAACCAGGTACCGTCTCCATTGTTTGCACCTTCTCCCTCAGCGGCTACTCGATCAAAAAGACCTAGAGTGGTCACGATAAAACGAAAAGTAATACCTGCTAAAAGATTACAACCTAATTGGCGTTGCTGTAAGTTTACCGGTTCTGCAGAAGTGAAAGATATCTCGTTTGAGCCACGTGAAGAGAAGTGTGCCATTGAATATTTCAAGCTGTTCTTTTCAGATGACATCATCTCTCTCATAGTGCAACAAACAAATATCTATAGCACACAGACAAATGGCAGCTCAATAAATATCACAGAAGATGATATCAAAGATTTTCTGGCGATCCTTTTATTTACGGGGGTCGTTAAAATGCACGCTTATACAGATTATTGGTCCAAAATTCTACGATACGACAAAGTAGCAGATATAATGACTCTGAAGAAGTTCCAGTTACTGAGGCGATATATACATTTCAATGATAATTTTATTGACGACGACGATAGATATCACAAAGTTAGACCACTTCTTCAAAAAATTCGTGAAAATTGTCTAAAAGTAGAAGAAGAGTCGCGTTTCAGTATTGATGAAATGATGGTTCCACATAAAGGAACTAGAGCAGGCAGCCGTAAGCAGTATGTAAAAAAATAAACCGAAAAAATGGGGATTCAAAATATTTGTTCGCGCTGGTGTCTCTGGAATAGTTTACGACTTCCTGATCTACGGAGGAGACGACACATTTAGATTTAACTCATTCACAGATGAAGAAAATGGTATGGGCCTGGGATCAAAAGTAGTTCTTGCGCTAGCGAAATCCATTCACCAGCCTGCATGCAAAGTCTTATGCTTTGATAACTTCTTCACTTCTATTGAGCTCCTGCAATATTTACGTAACGAATACGGGATTTTCGCACTGGGAACAATCCGATCAAATAGGCTTCGAGGAGCGGAAAAAAAATTACCCACGGATAAAAATCTAAAAAAAAGCGGCAGAGGATCTCATGCACAAGTCGTATGCAACAAAAACAAGATCGTTGTCGTCAAATGGTACGATAACAAATGTGTCACAGCTGCAAGCACATTTGTAGACGCGCATCCTATCCAGAATGTGGTTCGTTACAAGAAAGCACAAGGAAGAAAAATGCCAGTGACATGCCCAAATTTGATAAAGAATACAACACCGACATGGGCGGAGTTGACCTGGCAGATATGCTGATTGCTCTGTATCGTACACCATTCCGAGGTCATCGCTGGTATTTACCGATCTTCTCGCAAATGCTTGATATTTGTGTGAACAATGCCTGGCTTCTCTATCGACGTCATAGAGAAGCCAGGCATGAAGCCAGAAAACCCAAGTCGCTAAAAACATTTCGAATAGAAATTTTCGAAAGCTTACGCAGATTTGAGAGAACTAATACAAGCAATATCAGCAGGACTAGCGTCAGCTCAACCAAGACCATACAGAGACCTGTAGCTGAAAGACCCCAGATGCTGTTCGGTATGATCAAGTTGCACATTATCCAAATGTAACACCTATCAGAGGGAGGTGCATGTATTGCAAGAAAGGGCAAACCAAATTGTTTTGCGAAAAATGCAAAATGAGACTGTGCTTATTGCCGGAACGTAATTGTTTCGTAGAATATCATACTAAGAAATAATACGAGTATAATTTATAATTGTAAGACTGTTAATACTCGTATATATTATGTAATATTTATATTTCATAGTAGATATTCGTGATTGATCTCATTCTACCATTAATTTAGATTTTTATAAGATTCAAAGGCTGTTAAAACTATTACTGTTGATTTTTAACCGACTTATACTAAAAGAAGGTTCTGTTTTTAAGGTATGTATGGAAGTAGAAAATAAGTGTCTTAAATTTTATGTTTCTTTCACGTTAGAATGTAATATTTTGTTTTTTTTTTGTTTTGTTATAACTTGTTAAAAGCCTGGCAGAGCGGCAAATATGATACATAGATTTTATAAGGTTAATTTTTAAGAGTCTGGCAATGTGCCTTATGTGATACATTCAATAAATCATAAAATAATAAATATATATTTTTATTTTTATTTTTTCTCCCCTCAATGAATACCTAATAATACATTTTATGTAAAATTTATCAACATTTCATAAAAAAAAATCTTGCTAAGTATAGGGTTAAGCTATTGCATAGCTTCTATCGCGGGCCTTGAGCGTGGGGTCCGAATCCAGAAATTCCGTAACGAAAAAAACCTAACACCCCCACTCAGATTTGACATCTGACATCTGACGTTTCTGAAGATCTGAAAATAAAAACAAACAAAAAACAAAAAAAAACAATATATATAATCGATCGTCGTTGTGTAAATTGATATACATGAAGTAATAATATCTAATAACTCATTGGTATATTTTTTTCGCCAAACCTAACCCAAACCTAACCAAAACTAAAGCAACTGGCCCCAAACTCACCCCTGCACATCGAATTGCAAGATTACTTTTTGCCCGAGATCACGTGAATTGGAATTTGGAGCAATGGAAGAAGGTTCTTATTACTGACGAAAGCAGAATGTTTTTGAATGGTTCCGACGGTCGTAATTTTGTTTACCGGCGATCAAATAAGTACCATTCTAGAGGAATCAATAATTTTTTAAGCTATTGCATAGCTTCTATCGCGGGCCTTGAGCGTGGGGACCGAATCCAGAAATTCCGTAACGAAAAAAACCTAACAACCCCCACTCAGATTTGACATCTGACATCTGACGTTTCTGACGATCTGACAAAAAAAACAAACAAAAAACAAAAAAAAACAATATATATAATCGATCGTCGTTGTGTAAATTGATATACATGAAGTAATAATATCTAATAACTCATTGGAATATTTTTCGCCAAACCTAACCCAAACCTAACCAAAACTAACGCAACTGGCCCCAAACTCACCCCTGCACATCGAATTGCAAGATTACTTTTTGCCCGAGATCACGTGAATTGGAATTTGGAGCAGTGGAAGAAGGTTCTTATTACTGACGAAAGCAGAATGTTTTTGCATGGTTCCGACGGCCGTAATTTTGTTTACCGGCGATCAGGTAATTACAATTCTAGAGGAATCAATATTTTTTTAAGCTATTGCATAGCTTCTATCGCGGGCCTTGAGCGTGGGGACCAAATCCAGAAATTCCGTAACGAAAAACACCTAACACCCCCCACTAAAATTTGACATCAGACATCTGACTTTCTGACGATCTGACAAAAAAAAAAAAAAAACAATATATATAATCGATCGTCGTTGTGTAAATTGATATACATGAAGTAATAATATCTAATAACTCATTGGAATATTTTTCGCCAAACCTAACCCAAACCTAACCAAAACTAACGCAACTGGCCCCAACCCCCCCCCCCGCACATCGAATTGCAAGATTACTTTTTGCCCGAGATCACGTGAATTGGAATTTGGAGCAGTGGAAGAAGGTTCTTATTACTGACGAAAACAGAATGTTTTTGCATGGTTCCGACGGCCGTAATTTTGTTTACCGGCGATCAGGTAATTACCATTCTAGAGGAATCAATAATTTTTTAAGCTATTGCATAGCTTCTATCGCGGGCCTTGAGCGTGGGGTCCGAATCCAGAAATTCCGTAACGAAAAAAACCTAACACCCCCCACTCAGATTTGACATCTGACATCTGACGTTTCTGAAGATCTGAAAATAAAAACAAACAAAAAACAAAAAAAAAACAATATATATAATCGATCGTCGTTGTGTAAATTGATATACATGAAGTAATAATATCTAATAACTCATTGGAATATTTTTCGCCAAACCTAACCCAAACCTAACCAAAACTAAAGCAACTGGCCCCAAACTCACCCCTGCACATCGAATTGCAAGATTACTTTTTGCCCGAGATCACGTGAATTGGAATTTGGAGCAGTGGAAGAAGGTTCTTATTACTGACGAAAACAGAATGTTTTTGCATGGTTCCGACGGCCGTAATTTGTTTACCGGCGATCAGGTAATTACCATTCTAGAGGAATCAATAATTTTTTAACCCTATTCTTGGCATGGTGGATAATTTGATACGTTGAACTTTTTGAAAATCTGGAGACGTTCCGAGACGTATTTTAATTTTTTTTATTATTTAACAAGCTACAAAATATAATACCAAATCCACAAAAAAATACTATTTTATTACTTGCAACACGGAAATTGCAGTCGAAAACAAGATGGCGAATCGATCGAGGACGTCTGCGCATCGCAAGGTAAAAATAATTATTTTTTGTTATATTTTGCTTAAATTAATTCCAAAAACGTTGTAATTCAAGTCGGTTACAATATTTATTAGTCGGAAACGCTATTTTCGAGTAACAATCTGGATGGAAATCGTATGTAATCAACCGTTTTTTTCGAGTGTATCAGATATGCCACACTGCCAGATAGCCAACATTCTAGACTATTTTTGTTATGTATCAAATATGTGACACTGCTTGATTTGTATAGATACTATTTATTTATAAATTTTAATATTATAATAATATTTTAAATTATTATTGCTACTTATATTATTGTGTTTTGTATTTTTCAGCCACAGATACATCAGCTTAGTATACAACAACAAAGAAGAGCTCGGCATCTTGTGGCTCTTGTTCCGAAGCCGGGGGCAAAATCGGATTTGGATGACAGTGAATCATCTGCTGAGGATGAATTGCAGTACTGTCCCCGCCCAACGCACTCCGACAGCAGTTCACCGCCTCCATCGTTGCCATCTTTGATAGAAAATCTAAATCTTTTATCAGATGACGACAATGAGATAAATCAAGTGGTTGCTTCAACATCTTTGGTGCTACACTCACAGTCATCGCTGTCAACCAACCCATGTTCACCATCAATTTTATCGTCCAACCCATCCGCAATAAGGCAGCTTCAGTGTGCTGAGGCAAGTCCTTTGTCTCCGGTACCACCTTTATTAGATCAGGTATGTTTACCATCTCCATTGGCAACCTCCTCGCAAAAACATTCACTATTGGCAACCTCTTCCCAAGTACCTTCACCACTGGCAACCTCCTCGCAACTACCTTTACCACGAGCCAGTAACTTGACGTGTCATAACCAGGTACCGTCTCCATTGTTTGCACCTTCTCCCTCAGCGGCTACTCGATCAAAAAGACCTAGAGTGGTCACGATAAAACGAAAAGTAATACCTGCTAAAAGATTACAACCTAATTGGCGTTGCTGTAAGTTTACCGGTTCTGCAGAAGTGAAAGATATCTCGTTTGAGCCACGTGAAGAGAAGTGTGCCATTGAATATTTCAAGCTGTTCTTTTCAGATGACATCATCTCTCTCATAGTGCAACAAACAAATATCTATAGCACACAGACAAATGGCAGCTCAATAAATATCACAGAAGATGATATCAAAGATTTTCTGGCGATCCTTTTATTTACGGGGGTCGTTAAAATGCACGCTTATACAGATTATTGGTCCAAAATTCTACGATACGACAAAGTAGCAGATATAATGACTCTGAAGAAGTTCCAGTTACTGAGGCGATATATACATTTCAATGATAATTTTATTGACGACGACGATAGATATCACAAAGTTAGACCACTTCTTCAAAAAATTCGTGAAAATTGTCTAAAAGTAGAAGAAGAGTCGCGTTTCAGTATTGATGAAATGATGGTTCCACATAAAGGAACTAGAGCAGGCAGCCGTAAGCAGTATGTAAAAAATAAACCGAAAAAATGGGGATTCAAAATATTTGTTCGCGCTGGTGTCTCTGGAATAGTTTACGACTTCCTGATCTACGGAGGAGACGACACATTTAGATTTAACTCATTCACAGATGAAGAAAATGGTATGGGCCTGGGATCAAAAGTAGTTCTTGCGCTAGCGAAATCCATTCACCAGCCTGCATGCAAAGTCTTATGCTTTGATAACTTCTTCACTTCTATTGAGCTCCTGCAATATTTACGTAACGAATACGGGATTTTCGCACTGGGAACAATCCGATCAAATAGGCTTCGAGGAGCGGAAAAAAAATTACCCACGGATAAAAATCTAAAAAAAAGCGGCAGAGGATCTCATGCACAAGTCGTATGCAACAAAAACAAGATCGTTGTCGTCAAATGGTACGATAACAAATGTGTCACAGCTGCAAGCACATTTGTAGACGCGCATCCTATCCAGAATGTGGTTCGTTACAAGAAAGCACAAGGAAGAAAAATGCCAGTGACATGCCCAAATTTGATAAAAGAATACAACACCGACATGGGCGGAGTTGACCTGGCAGATATGCTGATTGCTCTGTATCGTACACCATTCCGAGGTCATCGCTGGTATTTACCGATCTTCTCGCAAATGCTTGATATTTGTGTGAACAATGC
The DNA here is from genome assembly GCA_921882275.1 of Brenthis ino. Taxonomy (NCBI): domain Eukaryota; kingdom Metazoa; phylum Arthropoda; class Insecta; order Lepidoptera; family Nymphalidae; genus Brenthis; species Brenthis ino. The sequence goes on along the minus strand of OV170232.1, from coordinate 24,847,209 downwards.
CTGGCTTCTCTATCGACGTCATAGAGAAGCCAGGCATGAAGCCAGAAAAACCCAAGTCGCTAAAAACATTTCGAATAGAAATTTTCGAAAGCTTACGCAGATTTGAGAGAACTAATACAAGCAATATCAGCAGGACTAGCGTCAGCTCAACCAAGACCATACAGAGACCTGTAGCTGAAAGACCCCCAGATGCTGTTCGGTATGATCAAGTTGCACATTATCCAAATGTAACACCTATCAGAGGGAGGTGCATGTATTGCAAGAAAGGGCAAACCAAATTGTTTTGCGAAAAATGCAAAATGAGACTGTGCTTATTGCCGGAACGTAATTGTTTCGTAGAATATCATACTAAGAAATAATACGAGTATAATTTATAATTGTAAGACTGTTAATACTCGTATATATTATGTAATATTTATATTTCATAGTAGATATTCGTGATTGATCTCATTCTACCATTAATTTAGATTTTTATAAGATTCAAAGGCTGTTAAAACTATTACTGTTGATTTTTAACCGACTTATACTAAAAGAAGGTTCTGTTTTTAAAGGTATGTATGGAAGTAGAAAATAAGTGTCTTAAATTTTATGTTTCTTTCACGTTAGAATTTAATATTTTGTTTTTTTTTGTTTTGTTATAACTTGTTAAAAGCCTGGCAGAGCGGCAAATATGATACATAGATTTTATAAGGTTAATTTTTAAGAGTCTGGCAATGTGCCTTATGTGATACATTCAATAAATCATAAAATAATAAATATATATTTTTATTTTTATTTTTTCTCCCCTCAATGAATACCTAATAATACATTTTATGTAAAATTTATCAACATTTCATAAAAAAAAATCTTGCTAAGTATAGGGTTAAGCTATTGCATAGCTTCTATCGCGGGCCTTGAGCGTGGGGTCCGAATCCAGAAATTCCGTAACGAAAAAAACCTAACACCCCCCACTCAGATTTGACATCTGACATCTGACGTTTCTGAAGATCTGAAAATAAAAACAAACAAAAAACAAAAAAAAACAATATATATAATCGATCGTCGTTGTGTAAATTGATATACATGAAGTAATAATATCTAATAACTCATTGGTATATTTTTCGCCAAACCTAACCCAAACCTAACCAAAACTAAAGCAACTGGCCCCAAACTCACCCCTGCACATCGAATTGCAAGATTACTTTTTGCCCGAGATCACGTGAATTGGAATTTGGAGCAATGGAAGAAGGTTCTTATTACTGACGAAAGCAGAATGTTTTTGAATGGTTCCGACGGTCGTAATTTTGTTTACCGGCGATCAAATAAGTACCATTCTAGAGGAATCAATAATTTTTTAAGCTATTGCATAGCTTCTATCGCGGGCCTTGAGCGTGGGGACCGAATCCAGAAATTCCGTAACGAAAAAAAACCTAACAACCCCCACTCAGATTTGACATCTGACATCTGACGTTTCTGACGATCTGACAAAAAAAACAAACAAAAAACAAAAAAAAACAATATATATAATCGATCGTCGTTGTGTAAATTGATATACATGAAGTAATAATATCTAATAACTCATTGGAATATTTTTCGCCAAACCTAACCCAAACCTAACCAAAACTAACGCAACTGGCCCCAAACTCACCCCTGCACATCGAATTGCAAGATTACTTTTTGCCCGAGATCACGTGAATTGGAATTTGGAGCAGTGGAAGAAGGTTCTTATTACTGACGAAAGCAGAATGTTTTTGCATGGTTCCGACGGCCGTAATTTTGTTTACCGGCGATCAGGTAATTACAATTCTAGAGGAATCAATATTTTTTTAAGCTATTGCATAGCTTCTATCGCGGGCCTTGAGCGTGGGGACCAAATCCAGAAATTCCGTAACGAAAAACACCTAACACCCCCCACTAAGATTTGACATCAGACATCTGACTTTCTGACGATCTGACAAAAAAAAAAAAAAAAAAACAATATATATATAATCGATCGTCGTTGTGTAAATTGATATACATGAAGTAATAATATCTAATAACTCATTGGAATATTTTTCGCCAAACCTAACCCAAACCTAACCAAAACTAACGCAACTGGCCCCAAACTCACCCCTGCACATCGAATTGCAAGATTACTTTTTGCCCGAGATCACGTGAATTGGAATTTGGAGCAGTGGAAGAAGGTTCTTATTACTGACGAAAACAGAATGTTTTTGCATGGTTCCGACGGCCGTAATTTGTTTACCGGCGATCAGGTAATTACCATTCTAGAGGAATCAATAATTTTTTAAGCTATTGCATAGCTTCTATCGCGGGCCTTGAGCGTGGGGTCCGAATCCAGAAATTCCGTAACGAAAAAAACCTAACACCCCCCACTCAGATTTGACATCTGACATCTGACGTTTCTGAAGATCTGAAAATAAAAACAAACAAAAAACAAAAAAAAACAATATATATAATCGATCGTCGTTGTGTAAATTGATATACATGAAGTAATAATATCTAATAACTCATTGGAAAATTTTTCGCCAAACCTAACCCAAACCTAACCAAAACTAAAGCAACTGGCCCCAAACTCACCCCTGCACATCGAATTGCAAGATTACTTTTTGCCCGAGATCACGTGAATTGGAATTTGGAGCAGTGGAAGAAGGTTCTTATTACTGACGAAAACAGAATGTTTTTGCATGGTTCCGACGGCCGTAATTTTGTTTACCGGCGATCAGGTAATTACCATTCTAGAGGAATCAATAATTTTTTAAGCTATTGCATAGCTTTTATCGCGGTCCTTGAGCGTGGGGACCGAATCCAGAAATTCCGTAACGAAAAAAACCTAACACCCCCACTCAGATTTGACATCTGACATCTGACGTTTCTGACGATCTGACAAAAAAAAACAAACGAAAAACAAAAAAAAACAATATATAAAATCGATCGTCGTTGTGTAAATTGATATACATGAAGTAATAATATCTAATAACTCATTGGAATATTTTTCGCCAAACCTAACCCAAACCTAACCAAAACTAACGCAACTGGCTCCAAACTCACCCCTGCACATCGAATTGCAAGATTACTTTTTGCCCGAGATCACGTGAATTGGAATTTGGAGCAGTGGAAGAAGGTTCTTATTACTGACTAAAACAGAATGTTTTTGCATGGTTCCGACGGCCGTAATTTGTTTACCGGCGATCAGGTAATTACAATTCTAGAGGAATCAATATTTTTTTAAGCTATTGCATAGCTTCTATCGCGGGCCTTGAGCGTGGGGACCAAATCCAGAAATTCCGTAACGAAAAACACCTAACACCCCCCACTAAGATTTGACATCAGACATCTGACTTTCTGACGATCTGACAAAAAAAAACAAAAAAAAAAAACAATATATATATAATCGATCGTCGTTGTGTAAATTGATATACATGAAGTAATAATATCTAATAACTCATTGGAATATTTTTCGCCAAACCTAACCCAAACCTAACCAAAACTAACGCAACTGGCTTCAAACTCACCCCTGCACATCGAATTGCAAGATTACTTTTTGCCCGAGATCACGTGAATTGGAATTTGGAGCAGTGGAAGAAGGTTCTTATTACTGACGAAAGCAGAATGTTTTTGCATGGTTCCGACGGCCGTAATTTTGTTTACCGGCGATCAGGTAATTACAATTCTAGAGGAATCAATATTTTTTTAAGCTATTGCATAGCTTCTATCGCGGGCCTTGAGCGTGGGGACCAAATCCAGAAATTCCGTAACGAAAAACACCTAACACCCCCCACTAAGATTTGAGATCAGACATCTGACTTTCTGACGATCTGACAAAAAAAAAAAAAAAAAAACAATATATATATAATCGATCGTCGTTGTGTAAATTGATATACATGAAGTAATAATATCTAATAACTCATTGGAATATTTTTCGCCAAACCTAACCCAAACCTAACCAAAACTAACGCAACTGGCCCTAAACTCACCCCTGCACATCGAATTGCAAGATTACTTTTTGCCCGAGATCACGTGAATTGGAATTTGGAGCAGTGGAAGAAGGTTCTTATTACTGACGAAAACAGAATGTTTTTGCATGGTTCCGACGGCCGTAATTTGTTTACCGGCGATCAGGTAATTACCATTCTAGAGGAATCAATAATTTTTTAAGCTATTGCATAGCTTCTATCGCGGGCCTTGAGCGTGGGGTCCGAATCCAGAAATTCCGTAACGAAAAAAACCTAACACCCCCCACTCAGATTTGACATCTGACATCTGACGTTTCTGAAGATCTGAAAATAAAAACAAACAAAAAACAAAAAAAAAACAATATATATAATCGATCGTCGTTGTGTAAATTGATATACATGAAGTAATAATATCTAATAACTCATTGGAATATTTTTCGCCAAACCTAACCCAAACCTAACCAAAACTAACGCAACTGGCCCCAAACTCACCCCTGCACATCGAATTGCAAGATTACTTTTTGCCCGAGATCACGTGAATTGGAATTTGGAGCAGTGGAAGAAGGTTCTTATTACTGACGAAAACAGAATGTTTTTGCATGGTTCCGACGGCCGTAATTTGTTTACCGGCGATCAGGTAATTACCATTCTAGAGGAATCAATAATTTTTTAAGCTATTGCATAGCTTCTATCGCGGGCCTTGAGCGTGGGGTCCGAATCCAGAAATTCCGTAACGAAAAAAACCTAACACCCCCCACTCAGATTTGACATCTGACATCTGACGTTTCTGAAGATCTGAAAATAAAAACAAACAAAAAACAAAAAAAAAACAATATATATAATCGATCGTCGTTGTGTAAATTGATATACATGAAGTAATAATATCTAATAACTCATTGGTATATTTTTCGCCAAACCTAACCCAAACCTAACCAAAACTAAAGCAACTGGCCCCAAACTCACCCCTGCACATCGAATTGCAAGATTACTTTTTGCCCGAGATCACGTGAATTGGAATTTGGAGCAATGGAAGAAGGTTCTTATTACTGACGAAAGCAGAATGTTTTTGAATGGTTCCGACGGTCGTAATTTTGTTTACCGGCGATCAAATAAGTACCATTCTAGAGGAATCAATAATTTTTTAAGCTATTGCATAGCTTCTATCGCGGGCCTTGAGCGTGGGGACCGAATCCAGAAATTCCGTAACGAAAAAAACCTAACAACCCCCACTCAGATTTGACATCTGACATCTGACGTTTCTGACGATCTGACAAAAAAAACAAACAAAAAACAAAAAAAAACAATATATATAATCGATCGTCGTTGTGTAAATTGATATACATGAAGTAATAATATCTAATAACTCATTGGAATATTTTTCGCCAAACCTAACCCAAACCTAACCAAAACTAACGCAACTGGCCCCAAACTCACCCCTGCACATCGAATTGCAAGATTACTTTTTGCCCGAGATCACGTGAATTGGAATTTGGAGCAGTGTAAGAAGGTTCTTATTACTGACGAAAGCAGAATGTTTTTGCATGGTTCCGACGGCCGTAATTTTGTTTACCGGTGATCAGGTAATTACCATTCTAGAGGAATCAATAATTTTTTAAGCTATTGCATAGCTTCTATCGCGGGCGTTGAGCGTGGGGATCGAATCCAGAAATTCCGTAACGAAAAAAACCTAACACCCCCCACTCAGATTTGACATCTGACATCTGACGTTTCTGACGATCTGACAAAGAAAAACAAACAAAAAACAAAAAAAAAACAATATATAAAATCGATCGTCGTTGTGTAAATTGATATACATGAAGTAATAATATCTAATAACTCATGTAACGTGGGGTTTTTACAAACAACGGTGATCGCGGGGTATCGTGTCGGAACATGTACGATCCTGTAGGGCCGTGTTTCGTGCGATCGTATAGTTTAGGCGCCCGCGCCCCCCCGTCTCCCGCGAACGCGTGAGCGACGGCGTGGCTCGACCAGGCAGAGAGCCGCGAGCGCCGAACGCGTAAACATCCATATCATAACGATCCTCCACGACTCTCATTTTCACGCAGTTGTAAGATTTTTTATGTAATTTTTTTGTGTAACTTCTATAACCATAACTTTTCTTGTCAAACCTCAAGTGAAATAAATATATTTTAATAGACTGTTGTGTACATATTAAACTGGCGCCCAACGTGGGGCTCGAACTTTTAAACTTATATACTAGTGCGTGAAGATGCCTATGACGAGGAGAGGGGAAACGCTTCGGCAGCAGCGAGGGGATGATGCCGCAGAGGGAGAGGAGAGCACCATCGAGCACGGCCACGTGGACGGAGCTGCGCGAGCCGGCTTGACACAGCAACCAGCACCCCAGCTCCCCGAACACTTCCTATCCGCGCTGATGGAAACGATCACGCGTGCGCAAGTGGAAGCAAATAGAAGCCTTATCAATTCTCTGATGACGTCCAGCAGTGAATTTAGGGCCTCCACCCCAGTCGTGGCCTCTCAAACAAATAATGTGAACAGCAGGAGTAGTACTGCTGCCAGCGTCGCGAGTGTCGACGCAAATTTTACTAAGTGCACAGCGCGGTTCAACGGGTCGTCCCAGGACGCCGAGGTATTAGAAGCGTTCCTGGATGCCGTCGAGATATTTAAGGAGTGTGCGGCCGTGAGTGACGAGCTCGCACTCCGCGGATTGCCGATGTTGCTGGAGGGTGAAGCGGCAGTATGGTGGCGCGGCGTTAAGGCGTCGGTGACTACATGGGCGGACGCGGTCGCCCGCCTACGCGCGGCGTATGGCGTGGCGCAGCCCGCGCATCAGATTCTTCGGCAGATCTTCGCGACGGAGCAGCAAGAAGAAGAACGCGCCGAGTCGTTTTTGTGTAAAGTGCGAGCGTTAATTGCAAAGTTACCGTATAAGCTCGATGAAATAGTGCAAGTTGATATTTGTTACGGGTTATTACACCGACGTATTGTTAAAAGAGTTTCCCGCGATAATGTTCGTAATTTAGATGACTTAATGTATAAAACGAGGATCGCGGAGGATATGTATAAAACTCTTAAGGTAAATAAGGATAACAATAATAGTAATAATTGTAAAAACGCGATTTCACGAACATCAGTCACTACTACCGGTCGCGATCTCACTCGATCGAGTTTTGATAGTACGAACGCGATCACTCCGCGTAGTAATAAAAACAATAGGCCCCGATGTAGTTATTGTACATTATTTGGGCATATTAGTGAAGAATGTCGCAATCGTGAGAAGGTTATAATTAATAATAATAATGATAAACATTTGTATAGCGATAGCACGCGTAAGGGTATACGTTGTTATGGTTGTGGCAAGGAAGGTGTCGTGAGGTCGAAATGTGATATTTGTGTGAAAACTTTAACGAATTCGGATGGTAAAACTTCGTTCAATAATTTGGATGTAGATTTTAATAATCACGATAATTGCGTTAATAATAATAATAGTAGTATAAGTAATACAAGTGCGTCATGTATTAAGTTAACTAACGTGAGTACGCGTGAATCGTATCCTATGGTTAATATATCTGTTATGGGTCGTACCGGAGTGGCGATAGTGGATACGGGCGCTACGCATAGTATTGCGAGTCCTTTATTATATAAAATTTTAGTAGACTTGGGAGTACATTTTAGTAAAGTTAAACGATTTGTACACCTGGCTGACGGTACACAAGGGTGGAGAGACTTGTTGACGGCCGAGGTAGGTATAGATATCGAAGGCCATAGTGTAATGTGTCAATTACTAGTGTTGCCAGGTTGTGACACTAGAACACTTCTAGGTATAGATTTCTTGTCTCGGGCCGGAATGGTAATAAACGTAGCCCACCGCACTTGGACATTTATGGATAGTCCCGGACAGTGCTTCAATTTTATTTATTCGTACACACTTGACCCTGCAGGTACAGATTTATTGCACGCCGCATCTGATGAGCTGATGTTGCGCGCAGACGAAGGATCTAAGTTAACCCAGGAGCAACAGAATAGAGAATCTGTTAAGTTTTTAGGACACGTTATTGTACCAGGCGGAATCCAGGTGGATCCAGATAAGACGGCGGCTATTGATAATATGCCCGCCCCTCAGAACTTTAAACACTTAAAATGCTTCTTACAAACGGTGAGTTGGTATCGCAGCTTTATTAATAATTATGCTGAGATCGCGAGACCTCTTACGACACTCCTGAAGAAATCAAGTGCCTGGCGATGGGACGCCGAGCATCAGGAGGCGTTTGAGCGGATAAAGCGTCTCCTCGTATCCGCTCCCATTCTGCGTCAGGCGGATGAGTCGAAGCCATTCGTTCTCTGCACCGACAGTAGCGCTTACTGCTTAGGGGCTGTTTTAATGCAGGGGGAGGGACACGATGAGAGACCGATCGAGTACGCAAATCGTCTGCTCACTAGTGCAGAGAAGAATTATTCCACGACGGAGCGAGAGGCACTCGCCGTCGTGTGGGCGTTAGGTAAGTTCCGCGGTTACGTAGATACTGCGAAGGTAACGGTTAGGACGGACCACCAGCCTTTGCGATGGCTAATGAGTCTGAAGTCACCTAGTGGTCGGCTGGCTAGGTGAGCCCTAACATTGCAAGAGTTCGACCTCAACATTCAATACACACCGGGACGCTCGAACGTGGTTGCAGATACGCTTTCGCGACCAGTTTGTGCTGAAAACCAAGGTGAGTGCGAATTATGTATGACAGTCGTTGACTTACCAAAGAGGAGTAGTGGTGATATCCGTAGCAATCAACTGTTAGATCCAGAGATTCGCAAAATCATTGAGGACATGGAGTCTGACGAACCTTCTAGGGGGAGGCCATGGTCCGATCGTGGGTACACTATTTCCGATGGTATACTTCATAGATATAGCTTAGAGTCAGACGATGGAGAAGAATGCTGTATTGTTGTGCCCGAACACGAACGCAGGCAAGTGATGGCTGAACTCCACGACGCGCCTATGGCAGGACAATTCGGCGTGGAGCGCACTTTAGGCCGTGTTCGCACTAGATATTATTGGACAGGTATGCGCACGTTAAGTACTAACTATATAAAGGGGGCTGCTGACCAGAGACGGCGATCGCCGCCAGAGTATAAGGTAGGCGATATGGTGCTACTTAAAACGCAGGGGCCGAACGATGCAGGACGTGGACAGACAGCGAAGTTTATCCCACGCCGGGACGGCCCATACAAGATAGGCAAGGTAGTTAGTTCTACTACGTACGGGTTAGAGAACGTACAGACCGGAAGAGATATAGGGAAATATCACGTTTCGCACCTCACGCCATTTACCGGCCAGATAGAGCCTCCCGTTAGGGATAAACGTAAACGTGGTAGGCCGCGTAGATACCTAGACTAGCCCAACTGTGAGGACACTTAGTTAGGCTAGAGGGGGAGAGTGTAACGCGGGGTTTTTACAAACAACGGTGATCGCGGGGTATCGTGTCGGAACATGTACGATCCTGTAGGGCCGTGTTTCGTGCGATCGTATAGTTTAGGCGCCAACGCCCCCCCGTCTCCCGCGAACGCGTGAGCGACGGCGTGGCTCGACCAGGCAGAGAGCCGCGAGCGCCGAACGCGTAAACATCCATATCATAACGATCCTCCACGACTCTCATTTTCACGCAGTTGTAAGATTTTTTATGTAATTTTTTTGTGTAACTTCTATAACCATAACTTTTCTTGTCAAACCTCAAGTGAAATAAATATATTTTAATAGACTGTTGTGTACATATTAAACTCATTGGAATATTTTTCGCCAAACCTAACCCAAACCTAACCAAAACTAACGCAACTGGCTCCAAACTCACCCCTGCACATCGAATTGCAAGATTACTTTTTGCCCGAGATCACGTGAATTGGAATTTGGAGCAGTGGAAGAAGGTTCTTATTACTGACTAAAACAGAATGTTTTTGCATGGTTCCGACGGCCGTAATTTGTTTACCGGCGATCAGGTAATTACAATTCTAGAGGAATCAATATTTTTTTAAGCTTTTGCATAGCTTCTATCGCGGGCCTTGAGCGTGGGGACCAAATCCAGAAATTCCGTAACGAAAAACACCTAACACCCCCCACTAAGATCTGATATCAGACATCTGACTTTCTGACGATCTGACAAAAAAAAACAAACGAAAAACAAAAAAAAACAATATATAAAATCGATCGTCGTTGTGTAAATTGATATACATGAAGTAATAATATCTAATAACTCATTGGAATATTTTTCGCCAAACCTAACCCAAACCAAAAAAAAACAATATATATATATAATCGATGGTCGTTGTGTTAATTGATATACATGAAGTAATAATGTCTAATAACTCATTGGAATATTTTTCGCCAAACCTAACCCAAACCAAAAAAAAAACAATATATATATAATCGATCGTCGTTGTGTAAATTGATATACATGAAGTAATAATATCTAATAACTCATTGGAATATTTTTCGTCAAACCTAACCCAAACCAAAAAAAGCAATATATATATAATCGATCGTCGTTGTGTAAATTGATATACATGAAGTAATAATATCTAATAACTCATTGGAATATTTTTCGCCAAACCTAACCCAAACAAAAAAAAAACAATATATATATAATCGATCGTCGTTGTGTAAATTGATATACATGAAGTAATAATATCTAATAACTCATTGGAATATTTTTCACCAAACCTAACCCAAACCAAAAAATATATATATATAAAGGCACTTGGCCTCTATCATCATTATTAATCGTTTCCATATTCAATAATTATTACTATAATGTGGGTAGACGTGAGTTGACGGACGAAGAGAATAAAACGACGCTTCACAATTCATACACAATATAATCACTAATTATAATCCCTTTTACAATTGTTCATTAACACTTCACAATTCTTAACAGTTCTTAATTTCAATTAAAAATTCAAACACAGACACTCCACCGAACACGTAATGTAACGATGCGATGCGAATCGAATGACAAAAGTAATGTCCGTCTCGACTCACACGCTAATGCTCACTAGCGCCCGGGGTTGTGTCAGAGTGTCGAAACGTCACTCTCAAAAATGTCAATGCGCCGTCATATATATAATCGATCGTCGTTGTGTAAATTGATATACATGAAGTTATAATATCTAATAACTCATTGGAATATTTTTCGCCAAACCTAACCCAAACCTAACCAAAACTAACGCAACTGGCCCCAAACTCACCCCTGCACATCGAATTGCAAGATTACTTTTTGCCCGAGATCACGTGAATTGGAATTTGGAGCAGTGGAAGAAGGTTCTTATTACTGACGAAAGCAGAATGTTTTTTTGTTAGGTTTGGCGAAAAATATTCCAATGAGTTATTAGACATTATTACTTCATGTATATCAATTTACACAACGACGATCGATTATATATATATTGTTTTTTTTTTGTTTGTTTTTTTTGTCAGATCGTCAGAAAGTCAGATGTCTGATGTCAAATCTGAGTGGGGGGTAATAGGTGTTTTTCGTTACGGAATTTCTGGATTCGATCCCCACGCTCAAGGCCCGCGATAGAAGCTATGCAATAGCTTAAAAAAATATTGATTCCTCTAGAATTGTAATTACCTGATCGCCGGTAAACAAAATTACGGCCGTCGGAACCATGCAAAAACATTCTGCTTTCGTCAGTAATAAGAACCTTCTTCCACTGCTCCAAATTCCAATTCACGTGATCTCGGGCAAAAAGTAATCTTGCAATTCGATGTGCAGGGGTGAGTTTGGAGCCAGTTGCGTTAGTTTTGGTTAGGTTTGGGTTAGGTTTGGCGAAAAATATTCCAATGAGTTATTAGATATTATTACTTCATGTATATCAATTTACACAACGACGATCGATTTTATATATTGTTTTTTTTTTTTTGTTTGTTTTTCTTTGTCAGATCGTCAGAAACGTCAGATGTCAGATGTCAAATCTGAGTGGAGGGTGTTAGG
>OV170232.1:24782810-24827810 GCA_921882275.1 Brenthis ino | reverse complement strand
TTGTGTGTGTGTGTGTGTGTCATGTGTGTTTGTGTCATGTGTGTGTGTGTCATGTTTGTGTGTCATGTGTGTGTGTGTCATGTTTGTGTGTCATGTGTGTGTGTCATGTGTGTGTGTCAAACTCAATTAAACTACTTAATTTAGTAACAACAATGCAATTATAAGCAAATTGAAAGACATTTCTAAAAATTTTATATATGCAATGGTTTCGGGTAGTTAGGTTTCTGAAACCTAACTTTCCGAAACCTAACTTATAGTTTCGTGAAGTTAGGTTTCCGTTAGTTAGGTTTCCGAAACCTAACTTCCCGAAACCTAACTTTCCGAAACCTAACTTCCTGAAACCTAACTTTCCGAAACCTAACTTACAGTTTTGGAAAGTTAGGTTTCCGTTAGTTAGGTTTCCGAAACCTAACTTCCCGAAACCTAACTATCCGAAACCTAACTTCCTGAAACCTAACTTTCCGAAACCTAACTTCCCGAAACCTAACTTTCAGAAACCTAACTTTCCGAAACCTAACTTATAGTTTCGTGAAGTAAGGTTTCCGTTAGTTAGGTTTCCGAAACCTAACTTCTCGAAACCTTACTTCCCGAAACCTAACTTTCCTAAACCTAACTTCCTGAAACCTAACTTCCCGAAACCTAACTTTCTGAAACCTAACTTTCCGAAACCTAACTTTCCGAAACCTAACTTATAGTTTCGTGAAGTTAAGTTTCCGTTCCGGAAAGTTAGGTTTCGGAAAGTTAGGTTTCGGAAAGTTAGGTTTCGGGAAGTTAGGTTTCGAGAAGTTAGGTTTCGGAAACCTAACTAACGGAAACCTTACTTCACGAAACTATAAGTTAGGTTTCGGAAAGTTAGGTTTCAGGAAGTTAGGTTAGGTTAGGTTAGGTTAGGTTAGGTTAGGTTAGGTTAGGTTAGGTTAGGTTAGGTTAGGTTAGGTTCCCGGGGCAGAGGCTGACTGCTACCGGGCGCGTCCCCCGGGTGGCGGATAGGGGAATGCCACTCGCGACTGTTCCCCCAGACAGGAGCTTGTGGTACCGGAGCAATCCGGCGCGGACCAACAGCCAGGAGGGGCAGGGGGAGCGGTGTCAGGAGGGCGCCGTCTCCTCCTTGGAGGTAGCGCGGTGTCTCCGGCCGTTTTGCGGTAGGAGGCGCTGCGCGGGCCGTGCTGCCGGGGCTAGCCCGTCGGTGCGGCGGCTGGAGCGGGGCCATTTCGGTGGTCCTGCGTCTGGCGTGGTTGTCGGCAGCCATCTTGGTCCGGAGGTGGGCCGACGGTAGGGGGGCCGCGGGGGAAGAGGAGTGTCGGTATGGCGATGCGCCGCTCGTCCCTATCTCCCGCGGCCTGGCGGGGCCACCACCGTTAGATGGTGGACGCGGTGGGGCTGCAGAGGAAGAGGAGTGTCGGTGTGTCGTTGCCGCTCTCCCTGTCCTCTGCAGCCGATTGGAGGTGGCCTACTTCGGTGGGCGGAGGTTGGATTTGATGGGGCTGCTCCGGGTACCTCTCTGGTGTAGCAGAGTTGACTGTGGAGCAGCCTCATCGGTATGGTGGTCAGCCATTGGCAGACCTGCCGCCGGGGCGCCGTAGTAGTTATGCGCGAGCGATCCTGCGGCGTCCCATTAAGGCGGAGGGGAGGGGAATGTCGGGTTTTAGTGGGTAGTACCGGCTCTTCTAGCCGGTGAGCCCCACATAACCACCTGGGGGGGGAGGGGGGGTTTATCAGGTGGCATGCGTAAATGCATTTCCCGACAAAAAAAAAAAAAAAAAAAAAAAAAAAAAAAAAAAAAAAAAAAAAGGTTAGGTTAGGTTAGGTTTTTTTTTTTTTAGAGAGTTATTAGTTGTTTGTGTAACTCGCGGTGCTAATGGGTTACACCACGAGGCACAACATGTTTAGGTTTGCGGCTGTGTTATGACGTTTGTTCCATTGAACTCTTTTAAACAATTGACAATGCCAGTCAAGAGCTCAACAAACGTTCCAATTGTGGACTCGTTGGTGATGATTTGGGAGAGATCAAAATGATCTATATCAAAATAGTTGCATGTGAGTGCATGTTTTGAGCGTAGAGATGAAAAGCGAGGGCATTCTGCAAAGAGATGCCTCCAGCTTTGTAGCGTGGATCCATCGCAAGGACAGGAGTCCTCGCCGACTATATTGAACCTGTGGAGGTATTCCTTGTGAAAGCCATGATTGGATAGAAATTGAGTAACTGCAAAGACAGGTTTTATGGATGAAGAAATTCTAGAAGGGAAGAGTAAGAAGGAAGAAGGATTTGGTGTATAGACAATGGGAGGGATTTTCGTACAATTCTTGAGATGGCGGAAGAGATTTGAGTTTATTGAGGTGTTTAATATGGCTGATAGGCACAGCGTAGTAATCAGGAGAGCGGTGGAGATTGGCTGCCGCTTTAGCTGCAGCATCCGCCTGTTCATTTCCATCGAGTCCTACATGAGCTTTAACCCAGGCGAACTCAACGGAAAGTCCAGATGATCGGACTGAGTGTATGCTCTTATGGATGCTGACGCAAAAGAGTTGTGACTATTGCGATTGGATAATTCTGTAGCCCAGACATACTATCAGAAAGAACTATGGTTTTTGAAAGTTTTTTTAACTAAAATGAATTTGCAGGCCTCCTCAATAGCAAGTAACTCCGCCCTGGAAGACTGAACAACAATCATGAAGCTTGAGCTTTCTTACCGCAGTCCGCCTCCCAGATGGATCGAATACTACGAAGGCTGCTCCTACTTTATCGGCATGCTTACTACCATCTGTGTAATTTTCCAGGAATCACAATGCCCTACCATATCTGAAAGTTCGGATGCAGATGATATTTCCAGAAATTTGATTCCGATTCTCTCAGAAGGGTGTAAAAAGTTGTAGGAGGGCAGAGCTTCTCGACTGGGACGTCATCAGGCAAGTGCGTGGTGACGCCAGGAGTTTAGACCTTTCTGTATCGGATATGGATTCTACTTTGGATGGAAGGGGTGTAAGTTGGGCAAGAAATTGAGGCAACAGTACTTATGGTCCTGAAGCCTTGTATCATGTTGATGGCAAAAAGCCGCAAAAAGCCGTGTAAAGAGATAACCATATATTAGGTTAGGTTAGGTTAGGTTAGGTTAGGTTAGGTTAGGTTAGGTTAGGTTAGGTTAGGTTTGTTAGGTTAGGTTAGGTTAGGTTAGGTTAGGTTAGGTTAGGTTAGGTTAGGTTACTTAGGTTGTTGTTGTTAGGTTTTATTATTATTACGATTGTTTATGCTTAGGTTCTGATTGATGCTCACGTGACTTGATTTTTGGCTTGTTTTTCTGATTTTTGATTCTTCTTGTGTTTTGGATTTTGTTGTAAAGTTGTTTGTTTTTGTGTTTGTTTTGGGGTGTTTGCGTGTCTGAGACATGGACTCGGACACGTCCGAGGGTGCGGACACCGATACGTCAGTGGGGCGTAAGCGGACCCACCCTTTACCGCCTTTGACGGTATCCTCCGGATCGGACACCGAGACGGAGATGACCGTTGGCGCTAGGGTGGTGAAAGCGCGTAGGGAGACGTCCCAGAGGGGCGCGAAGAGTGCAGGGGGTTCGGGCGTTGCTCGCGCACGCCGCGAGCTGAAGAAGTTGGAGGAGGAAGACCGAGAGCTCGAGTTTGAGAGGCGTCCTCGATCAGCGGACTTACCGCAAAGCTGGCGCATCGGCGCCCAGCGACTCGGAGGTGTCGGCGTCTGAAGCCAGGGCTCAGAGGGACCCGGCTGAGCAGACGGCCGACGAGTTGAAGGAGCTCGCCAGCAAAAGCGTGGCGGCAGTTATGGAAGTGGCCCAGAAGTCGGCAAATTTAAAGGGAACGATGGTTAAGATGTTGAAGGAGTCTGCCGCCACGCTACAGAAGGTGGTGGAAGCGTTGGCGGGGCGCACGGTAGCGGAGGAGGTGTCCAACCTCAAGAAGGATAATGCCCGCCTTCGCCGCGAGACTGAGGGACTTAGGGCGGAATTGAAGGCCCACAGACGCGAATTCTGCGAGCTGCGGAAGGAGTTGTCGGCGTCCAAAGCCGGTCCCTCAGATACCTTCGCGGGGGACTGGCTGGAGGAGATTCGAGCCTCCATAGTCGCGTCGGTGGGGACTCTGATAGACGCACGTTTCGCTGGGATTGAGGAACGTCTTCTCCCGGCGAAGACTATGCGTCCCCCCGCTTGCGGCGGACAGGCGTCGCGAGGCTTCTGCACCAATGGCTCCCCCGAGCCCTGCCCCGAGATCTTCCCCCCCGAGGCAAGTGCCAGCACCGACTGCGGCTGTGGCCGACGGGGGCTCTGCAGTTCAGGGCAAAGGCAAGGGAAAGGGAAGGGCAAGGGGAAGGCTGCGGCTTCTCTGCGCGCCCACTTCCGCCTGCACCTGCGGTTGTTGCACCAGCGCCTCTTCAGCCGGTGGCCGGGCCGAGTCGCCCCGCTGCCCCGCAGGAGGACACTTGGGCCACCGTGGTGAAGAAGGGAAGGGGCAAGGCGAAGAAAGTGGCTCCTCCTGCTTCAGCCTCTGCACCCGCAGCGCCGAAGGCTCCGAAGGCCCCTCAGGCTTCACAGAAGCCCAAAATCCCGGCACAGCCGCGCACCGCCGCGGTTATAATTACGGTCCCTCAGGAGTCAATCGCGAAGGGCGTCTCCTACGCGAAGGTCTTGGAGAGGGCCCAGCTGAGTGTGGACCTGAGGGAACTCGGTATCGCGGGGGGGCTGTCCGTGAGGGTGGCGGCAACAGGGGCCCGGCTCCTTGAGCTCCCTTCCTCCGTTGCGCCAGAAGTGGCAGATAGGCTGGCGGACAAACTCCGCCAGGTCCTGGACGAGCTAGCGACCGTTTCGCGCCCTGCCAAGATGGCCGATCTCCGGGTTGATGGCCTGGACGATTCGGCCACAAAGGAGAAGGTGGCTGCGGCGGTCGCAAGGGCGGCCAACTGCCCCGTGGCCAACGTGAAGGTCGGGGAGATCCGCACGGGAAGGGGCGGCGTGGGCTCGGTCGTGGTGCGATGCCCCGCCACGGCGGCCAAGGTCGTGGTCGACGCTGGCCGGCTCCTCGTGGGCTGGAGCTCGGCCAAGGTGGAGGTCCTGGAGCAGCGCCCATTGCGCTGCTTCAGGTGCATGGGCATCGGCCACACCTGGCCAGTGTGCCCGTCCAAGGTTGAAAGGGGCCGCCTGTGCTACCGCTGCGGCGGTGAGGGGCACCAGTCCGCGGACTGCAGCGCAAAAACTGTGCGCTGCGCAGTGTGCGCGGACGCAGGGCGCCCCTCGGGGCACATAATGGGCGGGGGCGATTGCCACCCGCCCGTTACGAAGGGGAAGACGGCCCAACGGACCAGGGCCGCCCCCGGTGTGAGTAGCCGCCAGGCTGGGGAGGAAGCGCACATGTCCTCATAATGGTCGGACACCAGCGCTTCCTCCAGGGGAATTTGAACCACTCGGCCGGAGCGCAGGACCTTTTCCTGCAGTCCATGGCCGAGTGGGAGATAGACTTGGCGGCGGCCTGCGAGCCCTATTTTGTCCCTCACCAGCCGAACTGGGTGGGGGACCTAGAGGGCTCCGTGGCCATAGTGTCTGGGAGCAGCACCGGCCCCCGTCTCTCGGCAATCGAGAGGGGCCAAGGACTCGTCGTGGCAGGGTGGGGAGAGTACGCCATCGTTGCGGTGTACTTCTCCCCCAACCGCAGCCTGGCGGAGTTCGAGGTATTCCTTGACTCCGTCCGCGCTGCGGTCTGCAGGCAGTCGCCGAGGCCCACTATCGTCCTCGGCGACTTCAATGCCAAGTCCTTGGCCTGGGGGAACCCCACGTCGGACGCTCGAGGGCGAGCGGTTCAGACGTGGGCCCTACTCTCCGGTCTGTCCCTACTCAATGTGGGGACGGCGTTCACGTGCGTGCGGCAGCAGGGGGGGTCCGTGGTGGACCTAACGTTCGCCACCCCCGCCGTCGCACGCAACGTGATCAACTGGAGGGTAGAGGAGGAGGTGGAGACCCTGTCGGACCACAACTACGTCCGATTTGAGGTCTCCACCCGTCCGGTGCCGATGGACCGCCCAAGGGGGCCCTCTCGAGCGTTCCCGAGGTGGGCCCTGGGCCGGCTCGACACAGAGCTGGCCAGGGAGGCGGCCATCGTCGAAGTTTGGAGCTCCCAGGGGAGTGTGGTGGGCGCCAGTTCCGATGTGGAGGAACTGGCTGGCCGCATTCGCGACGCCCTTACGAGGGTGTGCGATGCGGCCATGCCGCGTGTTAGGCGGATGGACCGGCGTCGCCGGAGTGTCTATTGGTGGTCGCCCGAGATTGCACAACTTCGGGCGACCTGCAATAGACACAGGAGGAGGTATGTGAGGTGTCGCAGAAGGAATGGCCTGGACCCTGTCCTTGAGAGCGAGCTGCGGGCGGCCTACAAGTCAGCAAAAAAGGCCCTGCAGCTCGCTATCAGCCAGGCCAAGGCGGCGGCCCGCCAGGAAATGCTGGCGGGCCTGGATCGGGATCCGTGGGGGCGCCCGTACATCAGCGCGCGGAACAAGCTCCGCGCGCATGGCGCCCCGGTCACGGAGACCACGCCACCCGACGTCCCTCCTGCGACTGGTGGGAGGGCTGTTCCCGGAGTCCTCCGGGCACGTCCCCCCGGTGATGTGTCCTCCCTCACGCCATGAGGGAGTCGACGAGTTCCCCCCAATCACCGAGGGGGAGATGGAGTTGGCCCGCGACAAACTGCGGGCCAAGAGGACGGCTCCGGGAACGGATGGTATTCCGGGGCGAGTTCTGTGCATCGCCCTGGAATACCTGGGTGGGGATCTTCGGGACCTCTTCAACGCATGTCTTCGCGTTGGACAGTTCCCGAAGATCTGGAAGGAGGGGTTGTTGTGCCTGTTGCCCAAGGAGGGTCGTCCTCTGGACTCCCCTTCGGCATACAGGCCAATCGTGATGCTGAGTGAGGTGGGCAAGCTCTTCGAGAGAATTCTCGTTGCCCGTCTTACTCGGCATCTCGAGGAGGTGGGGCCGGGCCTTTCAGAGGCTCAGTTCGGGTTCAGGGCGGGTCGGTCGACCGTGGACGCCCTGAACGCCCTGAAGGTTCGGTCCTTGGCCGCGGTGGAGGAGGGAGACGTGCTGCTAGCCGTCTCGTTGGACGTGGCCAACGCCTTCAACACCCTGCCGTTCGAGACGCTACGAGAGGCACTTCGGTACCATGAGGTGCCTCTCTATCTCCGGCGGGTGTTGGACGCGTACCTCCGCGACAGACAGGTCGTGTGGACGGGGGCAAATGGGGTGGTCGGTCGGCGACGTGTCGACTGCGGGGTTCCACAAGGGGCCGTTTTGGGCCCGGTACTGTGGAACCTCGGGTATGACTGGCTCCTGCGTTGTCCGCTTCTCCCCGGGCTCGGTGTCATCGCTTATGCCGATGACACCCTCGTCACAGCCCGGGGGCGCTCTTACGAGCAGGCGGCACGCTTGGCCACAGTCGGCACCAACCTAGTCGTCGACCGTATAGGGATGCTGGGCCTGAGGGTCTCCGTCTCCAAAACGGAGGCCCTCCTCTTCCATGGCCCACGCAAGGGTGCCCCCCGCAACGCCTGTCTGCGGGTCCAGGGTAGGATGGTGGAGGTGCGGGCCCATATGAAATATTTGGGCCTGACCCTGGACGGACGCTGGACGTTCCGTGTCCATTTCGCCCAGCTCACCCCGAGACTGATCGGCGCCGCCTCGGCCCTCGGCAGACTTCTGCCGAATGTCGGGGGCCCTGGATCTCACTGCCGGCGGCTCTATGCCGGCATCGTGAGGTCCATGGCACTGTACGGTGCCCCCGTGTGGATTGACGCCCTCTCCGCGCCGAACAGGGCCCAACTGCGCAAGGCGCAAACGGGTCCTGGCGGTGAGGGCGGTGCGGGGATACCGTACGGTGTCATTCACGGCGGCGACGCTTCTGGCGGGCGATCCGCCCTGGGAACTCCAGGCGGAGGTGCTCGCCGAAGTGTACCAGTTTCGGGCGAGTGAGCGGGCTCGAGGGGAACGTCCAGCGCGGGAGGGAGTCGCTCGGATCAGGCGCCTAGCTGACGAGGCACTGATCCGGCGCTGGTGGGAAGACCTGGGGACTCCAGCGGCTGGCTCGGCGACGGTGGGGGCGGTTCGTCCGTTCCTGTCTCGCTGGGTCAGGCGGCCACACGGCGTCCTGACGTTCAGGTTGACGCAGATGCTTACCGGGCACGGGTGCTTTGGTAAGTATCTGTGTCAAGTTTGCGCGTCGGGAACCGTTGCCCGTATGCCACGAGTGTGGTGCGTCCGAGGACACCTCGCACCACACCCTCGCGGTATGCGCCGCTTGGGCTCCCCAGCGCCATGCCCTGATGGCGGTAGTGGGTGGAGACCTGTCGTTGCGAAGCGTGGTGGGGGCCATGCTACGCGACGAGAGGTCCTGGTCGGCGATGGTCTCCTTCAGCGAGGCCGTCATCTCACTGAAGGAGACGGCGGAGAGGGAACGCGAGGCTAACGCCTTAGCAGACCCTCTTCGTCGCCGTCGGCTGGGGGAGAGGAGGCGCCGGTATGCGCATCTTCTCCCGCCACCCTAGAGGAGCTACTGCGGGGGGGTCTCTCGTTGACTCCCCTGCACGTCATCGGGGCGGTCGGGATGCCCTGCGAACCGAGGGCATCCTGATTTAGGCGAGGCAGGCCCGCGGGGTACGGGCCGTCCGCAGGGGTGTTGCAGTGAATGCGCAAGCGATCCTGCACACCCCATTGCACTGCGGCGACGGGTTCCGCTGTGGGTTTTAGTGAGTAGGAGTCTCACAGTACCCTACCCATTGACGGCCGGTAGGGTCCCCATGATGGGTTTCCCCAGCGATAACAAAAAAAAAAAAAAAAAAAAAAAAAAAAAAAAAAAAAAAAAAAAAAAAAAAAAAAAAAAAAAAAAAAAAAAAAAAAAAAAAAAAAAAAGGTTAGGTTAGGTTTTTTTTTTTTTTTTTTTTTCTTACGGTTCTAATACCTCTGACATAATCAGAGACTATATTTGCATACAATCTTTATTTACTCGTATCTTGTGCCATAAGATATAAATGTATTTGTTTACCTTTTATATTGCTTAGAATATTATACTTAACGTTTATCATTGCATGTTACAACTAACTCTAATAAACTAATAATTCTTATACAGTATTACTTATAATTCTTATAAACTATTACTTATAACTTATAAACTAATAATTCTTATAAACTATTACTTATAATTTTAACATAAAAGTTACTCACGTACGAATTATTATTATATATATAATTTTATTTTTTTTTTTTTTTTTTTTTTTTTTTTTCCTTACGTACTAACAATGTAATAAAATTATTCAAATTTAAATCTAAAAATATACTACTAATACTAATCCAAAACTGCCTGGGTGCTATTTCTTTTATTTACAATTTTGCATATTCGCTTACAATAATCTAGGAATACTTCTCTATTTTCATTGTCTTGATCACCCATGATTTGGCTTATACTGTCTAATGTTAGATTTTGGCCTAGCCGTTGCTCAACTCTATGTCTGTCTCTCAAATGGACTGGACAATCGAGGAGGACGTGTAGGACAGACTCGGACTGTTCAGGGTCACAGATGCACGACGGACTCTCCTTGCACTTGAATCGGTGCAAGTACTCAGAGAAGCCGCCATGTCCCGTCAGGACTTGAGTGACGAATTTATCTGCCTTTATTTTACCGGTCACTCGGTAAGCATCCGCCGCATCAGGGAAAAATGCCTTGGTGATGGCAGCCGTTTCACCATTGCGATATCGTTCGTTCCATTCGTCAATCGAGCGCATGCGAATGTTTCGCTTGACGAATGAAACGGGACAACTATCGTAGTCGAATCTTCTCTTTAATTTCAGCGCCGCTTCTTTCGCCAGATGATCGGCTCGTTCATTCCCCTCCAGTCCTACGTGCGCTCTGATCCAGAACAGGCTTATTTGCTTACCCTGGAGCAGAGCTTCGCGCAGGAAACCACGCGTCTCCACGGCCAGGGGATGAAGGGCTTTAGGATTCTGTAGAGTCTGTAATGCCGATAAAGAGTCGGAATAAATCCCAATTGTACCCGTTAGATGTTTCAGCCGCCATCCTCGCCGCTCGGCTTATCGCTAATAGTTCCGCCTGGTATACGGTGCAGTAAGATGGCAAAGAAAGCTTGAGGGTTTTGGTTTCGGCTGCTCCTCTCCATACGGATAACGCTGCCCCCACCTTGCCCTCAATCTTACTGCCGTCTGTGAAAATGTTAAAATCATGTCTATTATTGGCCATGAGTTGCTCCTGATCCTCCAGACATTTATATTCGAGGTCTATGTGACAGGCTGGGTGTGGAGACTGTAAAGCCGAGGACATCTTTTCAACCTCCCGATCTCCCATCTCTTCCCAGGCCCCCCTTCTGGCCTCGTACAATTCCGCTGCCTCACGGATTCTGAGATCGAGAGGGAGTATCCCAGAGAGCAGTAGAGCAGAGCTCAGAGACACCGTGCGGTATGCCTTACAAAGCTTCTGCGCAAACCTCTTTGAACTATTCTCAACTGCTTCTGGATTCCTAGCTTATTGACTGCAGGTGCCCATACACTAGCGGCGTACAGAATCACCGGCTCTACTACTGCCCTATAAATTATACGTATTATGTCGGGATTGAGTCCCCAACTTGCCTTTGCTGCTCGCGCGAGCTGATGGTAAAAGGCGACCGCGCGTCTGCAGACGCTCGCAACGTGAGCGTTGAACGTAAGTTTTCGGTCTATGATGACCCCTAGCAATTTAATTTCATTCGACAGGGCAACGTCGACCCCGTCCATGAGAAGACGCGGGGTGTCATATTTTAGCTTGCGCGTTATTATCATAGCGTTCGTCTTGTGTGGCGCGAAGCGAAGTTTATTGTTTGCACCCCACGTCTTCACACGCTCGAGCGCGGCGTTGGCCCGTCGTTCAATCTCGATAGCTGTTTCGGCTTCAAATACCAACACCACATCGTCGGCGAACGCTTGTACGTAGACACCACTGGCCTCCAGGTCTCGGAGCAGTGGATCCAAGAGTAGATTCCACAGAATGGGTCCACCGATGGATCCTTGTACACATCCTTTCTCGGCTCGTCTCCTGTGTTCCTCTCCACAGTACCTCACAGTGACGTGCCTATCGCTCAGGTAGCTATCGAGGAGCTGTCTGATGTTGGTGGGGCACTTTTCCTCAGCCAGTCTGACCTTAATTTTGGGCCACCAAGCATTGTCAAATGCGCCCTCAATATCCAGTGAAACAAGAGCAACTATCTTTTTGTTATCTAGATTCTTTTTGATGTGCTTTATAAGGGTATAGAGGGCGTCTTCTGTGCTTCGTTGGGGCATAAAGCCAAACTGACGAGTACTGAGCTTGGGTCCAAGGTGGTGTTGCATTCTGGCTACCAGCATCTTTTTCCAGAATCTTCCCAAGTACTGGTAGGAGGCCGATGGGACGATATGACTTCGGGGCCGTGTAGGTGTCTTTTCCCGGCTTTCGTAGGAAGATCACCGTGGCCTCCTTCCAGGCCCTGGGAAAGTGATGAATTGCCAGGCATCGGTTGAAAAGACTCAGAAAGAGGTCGGAGTTCTGACTTATCGCGTGCAGACATATGTCGGCCGTAAAACCGTCCGCGCCTGGTGCCTTTTTAGGGTTAAATGATTGACTCGCCAACTTTAACTCCAGTTTAGTGAAGGGAGGGTCACTGTACTCCGTAGAGGTCTCGCCGCTCATGAGCTCGGCCAGGGCCCTCACCCGTTGGTGCTCGTCCGAGTCATGCTCTTCCAAGTCCTCCGGGTAGAAGGTCTCAGCCATGAGTCGAGCTGAGCTTTTGGTATCCAGCTCCATGTTGTTTACTACAAGCGGTGGGTCCTCTTCACGTCTAGCCGTCCTGCCTAGTACCCTGTAGATTCCCCCCCAGAGAGTTTCTCGGTCTTGTTTGCCACAGAAGTCCTTCCAAGATCTGGTTTGAGCCTCCTTTTCCTCCGCCTCATATTTAGTTTTCGCCTCCAGGTACTCATTTACCACCTTCGGTCTCCGAATCGGTGCCGCGCACCGTATCCTCCTCTTTTTAGTGGCCACGTCGTGCTTAAGCGCAGCCAATTCCTCCGACCACCACGGCACTCTTAGCTTCTCCTTGTTCTTAATTTTAGGGATTGTGTAGTTGCATGTTTCGGTCAATGCGTGTGTGATTTTGTGTACAGTGTCATCTAATTGTGTGGCTGTGTAAATGTGTTCTATGTCGGTGACTGTAATGTGTTCGGATTGCAATGCTTGACCCAATTTCTCGTGAAACTGGATCCAATTTGCCTTCCTTGTATTGTATGTGCGTGTGGTGTGTTTGATGTGATTGTGTCTGACCTTTGTAAGATGTATTGCGAAGGAGATGCCGTTATGATCAGAGGAAGTTAGCCCCTCACGTACTCGCCAGTCATCCACCAGATCGAGAAGCTCAGGCGATGCAGTCGTGATGTCCACAAAGCTGGTGTACCTCTGTGCGCCCCTTACTACGTCAAAGGTGGGAATATCCCCCCTGTTCAGTATGTCTAAGTCGAGGTCTTCTAGTGTACCACGCAGTTCCTCGCCGCGACTATCCGTGACGGGGCTACCCCACCACATGTTTTTGGCGTTGCAGTCTCCTGCTATTAACCATTTTGTGGCTCCCAACTCTGTTCGGATCTTGCGCAGGTGTGCCAGATAAGGGTCCATAGTCTGGTCGGGCTCGAAGTAGAGCGAAACCAGGGCAATCTCCCATGCACTGGTTCGGATCCCCACCACTGCGATGTTGTTCGTGGTGAGTTTTGGGTATTGTGTGATGTGAAGGTCAGAATTGAAGACAATTATTGCTGCCTTAACAGTACCCTCCCCGTTGTCGGTGCATTGGAAGACCCTTATACCACTCCGACCCGATACCCTACTCTCTCTACCGACGTATGGTTCCTGCACTAACGCCACCTGAAGTCCGCCCTTTTCGGCTTCAAGTAGGAGCTCGGTAAGTGCGAGTTTCTTACGCTGGAGGTTCGCTTGCAGAAATTTAATTGCCACTGTGTCGACCGGCACAACCTTAGCAATACGCCACTGCCGAGCGGGCCAATTCGTCCCACTTCCGTCTAACTGGGCAGTCACTGCTGAATGTATTGTGCTCTCGATTCTCAAACTTCGCCTTGAGACAGTTTCTGCATGAGGGCGGGGTTGCCTCAGCCCATTCGGTACATTTCGTCTTAAGATGTGGACCTCCACAGTGGCTGCATACGTCTGTCGTTTCCGTGCAGAATTTTTTGCTGTGACCATAGCCGAGACAACGAGAACATTGAACCAGTGGGGACTGATCCTCCGCTCTGACCCTCTGGAGGTCTATGTGGACGCTGCCCATACCTGTGATCCGATTCCAGAGAATGGGCGAGGTGCTCAGGACCACGTTGACAACGTGCGCGTTCCGGGTCGGTTTCCTATACTTGACAAGGATCCGGTCGTCTTCGCTGTTGAGGCCTTCAAAGATACCCTTGTTTTGGTTCTTCAGGGCTTTGACTATGTCCTCATCGGTGTTCACCTTTAAGACGCCTCTGAGGATCACGAGTGGGTCTCTGTTCTTAACATCCTCAACAACGAGGCCGGTTCCTTTTTCAGTTAGCCGTTCCTTAGCCTTCTTTCTTTCTTCTGTGGAGTTGAACCCCATGACGATCTTTCTATCACGTGCTTTCCTTACTCTCTCAACTTTTACCCATCCTTCTTTCGCATCGATTGTCTGTCGTACCTTATCTAAAACCTCATCACTAGTCTCAGTTTCATTTTTCGACGTAACAACCATCGAGTGAATTGCGCCTTGTACCTGTTGTGGCGATTTCGATGCCACCACATTCGCGTAGGTCTTTTGCTCTATTGTATTCTGGCACTTCGCCAGTTGCTCTTGGAGGTCTGTCAATTTCCGGGAGTTCTCCATCAAGAGTCGAGTGTGCTCATCGAGCTTGGCACTAATGCCAGACTCCTGGTCCACCGCAGATGCAGAGCCGGTGTCCTCTGTCAACGACCCTACAACCCCGGCTTCCCCGGGTCCCCCACAGGCACACTCAGCCTCCGATGTTGTCTTCATTTTTATAATTATTTCTCTGAGTTTATCGAGAGAAGCCGACATGGTGTTTTTGTATTCGGTTTTAAGATTTCTTGATTGATCAAGCGCTGTTTTCGCTTCTCCGATGATTATGTCGGCTTCTTTCATTATGTCACTATAGATAATAGCCTTAGTTTTTTCCGGTCCCTTTCCTACCTTTTTAATTACTGGTGCAGCCTGCGGCGGCGGCCTGGGGGTGGAGAGTTCTATTAGCGCTTCCCCAATGCTTCGTCGAGTCGGCGTATTCATCTTTGAAGGCGTCTTAGGTGAGCTCACTCCCTCCGCCGATTTAGTTGGTGTTCTAATCATGTTTCTTAAAATTTTAAATTTGTCGATTCTAAGAGGAGTTAGATTAAAAGTTTATATTAGTCTATTCTGAAAACCGCTTTCGATTTGGACTAATATTTATGGAGTTACGGAATTTAAACGATTTTCTTAAATTTTAATTTACGTAAACTGATTCGAAATTTTGCTTTTTTCCCTTATAATTTAACTGGACAAAAAGTATATAATATGTAGGGAGGTGGAAAATAAATGTGTTTAACAAAGGAAAATTTGGAAAATATCGGAACATATGGGAGATATAGATATAAGTTTAGATGAAACGACTTTACAAGCTTAACTCGTAGTTGATTTTAGGTGTCAGTTCTATGAAAAATTTCACCAAAAATTAAGTTTTCACACAAAATTTCTAAATTTTTCACTGTTCTATTGTTCATTAAACGCACTATAAGTTTATATATTTAAAAATAGGGGTCATCACTTTAGATTTTTTATAAATGTACTCACAATTTGTCTGTAAATGAAGTCCAACTGAAAACCTATTGGTATGACTTTAATTTTCACGAAAACTCTGAATGTTTTTCACTTTTGTCTATGTCCAGGCCAAGGCGCTTCCAATGGTATATCCCACTTGAAGATATCACTCGATCCCTGGAAACGAGCGGGAATCACCACCACGCGGTTTTTCACAAAATTGTCCAAAAAAGAGCCAAATCAACTCAGAAAAATCTGAAAATTTGGTTAATTGCTGAGAGCACTGTCTAACACTTATATGTGAAATAAAAATTGGGGGTCGTCGCGACTAAACTCGCGGCGCACGCACTTAAAGTTTTAAAAGTCAATTTTTTTTTGAAGAAAAACGGGTCTAACTCACTGAAATTTTCCCGGATTTTCACAAAAAGTACATAATATTGTGGGGGAGGTCTTGGCGAATCCAATGGTATATAACACATTCACTTAAAGTATTGTTTTAGTCCTATTTCGAATTATTTACACTTTTCACTCCGAATTTTTGCATTTTTCTAAGTGTGAATTTCACTGTTTTGTCTTTTAAAAATCCATTTTTTCACTTAGAGGAGATCTGAAAACGGTTCCATATAGCTGGTGCAAGCGCGCAACTTTTGGTACCATTTCCAGATTTTTATCACTTATAGGTCCGAACTTAGCTATTTTTCAATGCGGAGCGACCTAGAAACGATGTTCACGGGTCGAGCACACGCTTCCTTGCTGGTTAGGTTAGGTTAGGTTAGGTTAGGTTAGGTTAGGTTAGGTTAGGTTAGGTTAGGTTAGGTTAGGTTAGGTTAGGTTAGGTTCTCAGGGCAGTTGCTGGACTGCTACTGGGCACGTCCCCATGGTGGCGGATAGGGGAATGCCACCACATTGGTGGTACCGGTCTCGACCGGCGCGGACCAAAACCAGCAGGCATGGGCGTGCCTTTAGGGGTTTGTTAACCCCACGGCCTAAGGGAGCACACCCTGACAGAAAAGCGCGGAGGTGGGGCGAGCCGGCGGGCGCTTAACTGCGCAGCCCGGCTAGCACTTTGTGCAACGTCCCTCTCAAATCGTAATCCCGGGACCCGGTGTCGTTGCCATGTCTAGCGGCCGGTAACTGGGACCGATAGCCTCGGCTTAACCGCCCGGGCTGCGAGGAAGAAAACCTCTATAAAAAATCACCCCAATCCCAAGCGGAGAAGCAGCGTGAGGGGATGCGTGGCCGATGGGAAGATCGGTCTCTACTGCTTCCCCCGCTAGAGTACCGGCCGACACTCTAGGCGGGTTATTGTAGGCTTATCCGCATACAGGGGGCACTATGCGGACGGACCCACCCTTCCCCCATACTCGTGGGATTTAATATGCAATGTTCAATTTCAAAATCAAAAACCCAAGACGTTGTGCCTGTGACGGGCGGAGAAGATGTAGGGCCTGAGATGGGCGGAGAAAAGGTTGGGCCAGTGACTGGCGTTCGGTCGTTAAGGAGCAGTGTGTCGCGTGTGGCGACAACTGAAAAAGCAGAGGAGGTTGTGGCGAAACAGCCGCAAGTTGTGCTGACCCGAGTAGATCTGGGGGAAAGCACATTGTCGAGGAGGAACTCGATATCCTCGGGTGGACGGCTCTGGGCGTCCGGGAGGGAGTCGGACGGGGATAGCTCCGTCTCGATGGGCTCGGTGGGGAGCTTGGGGCGATCCCAATTTTTAAAAGATCCCCGAAAGAGGCGGAGGAAAAGCCAAGGAAGTCGGTCTGGGTCGTCGGACGAAGAAAGGAGACCCAAGGTCAAGGTGGTCCCCAATAAAGGGCGAGGACGGCCAGCTACCACTGGCGAGTACGTTGGTTTGGCTGACGCAAAGAGGGCCCTCAATGAGGCAAGAAGGGAAGATTTGAGGTTGCGGACCGAAGAAGAGGTGGCTGAGAAGGCGCTAGCTGGGTGCACTCGGGCGAGCTCACGCCAATCAGACGTCTCATCAGTGCCTTTCCTGGAGTGTGAGGTGACCGAGGCGGTCCTGGCTTCTGATCTAAAGAAAAGGGTCAATGACAGCCTAGAGGTTATTGAAAATGTCGCCAAGAAGTCTGGCAATTTAAAGGGGGGATATATAAAGGCCCTTAAGTTGGCGGCGGGGACTATAGCCTCGGCTGTGGACACCCTTGCGAGGCGAACTGCGTCAGAAGAAGTGGCTCATCTGAGGGCCAGCAATACTCGTCTGCAGATCGAATTGGAGGTAATACGCAAGGAGTTTGTGGCCCCAAAAGCACAGGTGGAAGCCTCCCGGGCCAACGCGAGCCCAGTACTTTCCCAAGCGCAGCCCGCAGTTACTCCACCGCCACAACACCTGGCGGGCGTGGAAGAGTTTGCGCGGACAATAATGGTCCAGGTGGGGGCCATGATGAATGCCCGGTTTGAGGCTCTTGAGGACCGCCTCCTTCCTCAGAGGCGTATTCGCCCTCCGCTGGCAGCTGACAAGCCGCAAAAGGAGACGGCACCAAGAGCAGCGGAGACTACGACCCAGGTGACGACGCTGGTCGCTCCTGCGAACCCTGCGCCGTCGGGGAAGAAGCCCAAGAAGGCGAAGAAGGGTAAGGTGACGAGACAGCCGGTCCATACCGCCGACCCTGAGGAGCCTCGTCCCGCTCCACCGACTCCTGCCAATCTGACGGAAGGGTGGAATGTCGTGGCGCGGAAGAAGCCTAAGAAGAAGGCAGCAAATGCGCCAAAGGAGCAACGGGTGGCAACGCCAAAGCAGAAAGCTCCAAAGCTGCGCGTCCCACGATCGGCAGCCATAGTGCTGAAGCTCTTGCCAGGCGCTGCGGAGAAGATGTCCTACACAGAGGTGTTTGCCCAGATTAAGAAGGAAGTCAACCTTGCGGACTTAAACATCACCGACGTCCGCTTTAAGGTGGCAGCTACAGGGGCAAGAATGCTGGAATTGCCCGGAGCCAACAACTCTGATAAAGCGGACTCCCTTGCGCAAAGGATACGTGGGGTCCTTGGAGACGGCTGTGTCCAGGTGACCAGGCCCGCAAAGTGTGCGGAGATCCGTGTCGTTGGTCTGGACGATTCGGTGACGCCGCAGGAACTCGCCCTCACTGTCGGGAAAGTGGGTGGTTGCGCGACAGAGTCAGTGAAGGTAGGAGAAATCCGCCGGGATCGTGCTGGCCTTGGAACGGCGTGGGTGCGCTGCCCAGTCGCGGCTGCGAAAAAGGTCGTAGACGGCGGGCGCATTCTGGTGGGCTTCGTGTCGGCGAGGGTACATCTCCTGGAGCCTAGAGCCCAAAGATGCTTCCGCTGCCAGGAGGGAGGCCATGTTGCCGCAAAATGCTCGGGCAAGACGGACCGTAGCAGCCTGTGTTTCCGTTGTGGACAGACGGGGCACAAGCGCAGCGAGTGCACTGCCACACCCCATTGCGCAGTATGCGAGGCTGCGAAGAGGAGCGCAGACCACTCTGTGGGGAGTGCTGCGTGTGTCCGGGCTCAGAAAAAGGGGCCAAAACAACGGAAGGAGACATCTGGGCCCAAAGGGCAAGAGAGATCAGCCCAAAATAAGGACGCGTCGGTGGAGAACATGGAAACACAACAATAATGGACCTAAAGTTTCTCCAAGGGAATTTAAACCACTGTGCCAGAGCGCAGGACTTGTTCGTCCAAAGCCTGGTGCAGTGGTTCATACAAGTGGCGGTTGCGGCGGAGCCTTATTCGGTCCCGCCGCGCGACAACTGGGCGGGCGACAACGACGGGCTGGTGGCCATCGTCTCCCAGGTCGCCGCGGGTGCTCCGCCCTTTATGCGTATTGTAAAGGGATCGGGGTGCGTCGCGGCACTGCTGGGTGACACGGTGGTCGTGGGAGTCTATTTTTCCCCCAACCGACCCGTTGTGGATTTCGAAGAATTTCTCGATGAGGTGGCGCAACTCTCTCGCTCGTTTCAGGCCAGGAACGTGGTCATCGCGGGGGACCTGAATGCTAAGTCCAGTTTGTGGGGCTCAGCAACGACGAATGCTCGGGGCAGGCTGCTTGAAGAGTGGGTAGTTGCCACAAATTTGACGGTCCTCAACCGGGGGACGGCAAACACGTGCGTGCGACGGCAGGGCGGGTCCATCGTGGATGTCACGTTCGCGAGCCCGGCCTTAGCGCGCCGTGTTCAGGACTGGCGAGTGCTGGGTGATGTGGAGACTCTCTCGGACCACCTCTACATCCGGTTTGAGATCTCCACTCATCCGGCGGTGCCGCCAGGTCCCAGCCGAAACTCGGGACAGGAAGGTCCCCGGTGGCAGCTCAGACGCCTAGACAAGGGGCTGTTGGAAGAGGCGGCGTTGGTAGCGTCGTGGGTGCCGCGAAATAACGGGTTAGTGGTGGAGGCTGCCGAGTGGGTGAAACGGACCCTGACTCGGATTTGCGACACAGCCATGCCTCGCTCCGGGCGTCGTCCATCGAGGCAGCAGGTGTACTGGTGGTCAGCGGAAATTGCGCGATTACGCGAGGACTGCGTGGGCGCAAGACGCCAGTACACCCACCATCGCCGGAGGGTCCACAGGGACGAAGATGAAGAGGACCGGCTGTATGCTGCTTACGTCGAAGCGAAGAGGCTGCTGCAGGTGGCAATTGTGGCATCGCAAGCTACGGCTCGGGAGGAGATGTTGGAGGGCCTGGATAGGGATCCGTGGGGGACGCCGTACCGGATGGTGCGGAATAAGCTCCGCCCTTGGGCTCCCCCACTAACGCAGACGCTACCATCCGACGTCTTGCGAGAGGTGGTGTCTAACCTGTTTCCTCAGAGGG
This sequence comes from Brenthis ino, assembly GCA_921882275.1. Taxonomy (NCBI): domain Eukaryota; kingdom Metazoa; phylum Arthropoda; class Insecta; order Lepidoptera; family Nymphalidae; genus Brenthis; species Brenthis ino. Next base: position 24,808,175 of record OV170232.1, on the reverse strand, counting down.
AGGAATACACACCACCTCCAATGGTCCCGCGTCCGGCCGTTCGAGAAGAGGCTGAGGGAGAGCAAGCTCCAGAGGTCTCGGAGGAGGAATTAGCCGTGGCAATCTCAAGGCTGAGAGCCAAAACAACGGCCCCCGGCTTGGACGGAATCCCTGGGAAGGTACTGGCCCTGACCATCAACAGCTTCAGTCCAGAGTTAAGAGGACTATATACTGCCTGTCTGGCTCAAGCCATAATTCCACAGTGGTGGAAGACAGGCAGATTAGTCCTCCTCAGGAAGGAGGGACGCCCGGCGGATTCCGTCTCCGCCTATCGCCCCATCGTGCTGCTCGACGAGGTCGCCAAAACCTTTGAGCGCATTGTGGTGGACCGGCTGACAGCCCACTTGGAGGGAGTAGGTCCGGACCTGTCGGACGCTCAGTTTGGCTTCCGCCGTGGTCGTTCGACGGTGGATGCCATACTGCAGGTGAAGGCCCGAGCACAGGACGCAGTCGCTCAGGGTGACGTAGTTTTGGCGGTGTCTTTAGACATCGTCAACGCCTTTAACTCGTTGCCCTGGAGCTGTATTAGGGAGGCGCTCCGCCATCATGGGGTGCCGACCTACTTGCGCCGTGTCATCGGGTCCTACCTGTCGGGGAGGTCCGTGACCTTTCCCGGGCGGGACGGCTGGAGCACCAGAGAGGTGTCGTGCGGTGTTCCACAGGGCTCGGTACTTGGGCCGCTCCTGTGGAACATCGGGTACGACTGGGTGCTACGGGGCGCCTGGCTTAGAGGCGTGAGCGTGATCTGCTACGCCGACGACACTCTTGTGTTGGCTCGGCAGGCCACGTATCGGGAGGCGGCAGTCCTTGCGACGGCAGGAGTTGCGCAGGTCGTTGCGCGCATCAGGCGGCTTGGTTTGGAGGTCGCGCTGGAAAAATCGGAGGCCATTCTATTTCATGGTCCTCGAAGGGCGCCCCCGCGGGACGCTCATATCATCGTCGGCGGTACGCGCATCGAGCTGAAGGGTGCGATGACATACTTAGGTCTCGTGCTCGACAGCCGATGGAGATTTGGTGCCCATTTCACCGCACTCGTCCCGCGGGTGATGAAGTTGGCGGCCGCTCTCGGGAGGCTATTGCCAAACGTGGGCGGGCCTAGCGCCTCGTGTCGGCGGCTTTACTGTGGGGTTGTCCGGTCGGTGGCCATGTACGGTGCCCCAGTGTGGGCGGATGCCCTGGGTCGCGAAAACATCGCCCTGCTGCGACGAGTGCAGAGGGTGATGGCGATCAGGGTGATCAGGGGGTACCGTACCATTTCCGGCGAGGCGGCGTGTGTGCTGGCTGGAGTCCTACCCTGGGACCTGGATGCGCTTTCCTTGGCGTCGATTTATTGTCGGCGTCGAGGCCCTGCGTCCAGGGACCTTAGTCCAGCGCCACGCGGAGGAGGTGAGCGGGAGGCCGCAATTGAGGAGTGGAGGTCCAGGCTGGAGCACCCTTGCGCTGGCCGACGGACCGTGGAGGCAGTTCGCCCCATTCTTACGCAGTGGCTGGGCAGGCGGCATGGCGTCCTAGCCTTCCGCGCTACGCAGATCCTCTCGGGGCATGGTTGCTTCGGGGGGTATTTGTGTCGGGTCGCCGAGAGGGAGCCCTCTCCTCGCTGCCACCACTGCGACGACTGTCCCGACGAGTCGGCCCAGCATACGCTGGAGGAGTGCCCAGCATGGACGGAGGAGCGCGAGGCGCTCAGAAGTGTTGTGGGGGCGGACCTAACGCTGCCGGCCGTGATTTCCGCCATGGCCGAAAGCGAAAGGTCCTGGGGTGCCGTCCTGTCCTTCTGCGAGGACGTGATGTCGCAGAAGGAGGCGGCGGAGAGGGCGAGAGAGGCCAACGCCGAGCTCGCCATCCGCCGCAGGAGGACCGGGCGCCGGAGAGCGGCCCACGATCGCCGCCTCCCCCCCTAACACCAGCCAGAGGGCGGTAGACTTGGGGAAGTCTGCCGCCTAGTCACCTGGCCCGAGTAGGCGCGCGCGGTGTCCCCCGCGCGCTGCTCTAGAGATGGTCGCAGAGGGTGTTCACCCTCCGACATCGAGATGTGCCGTTGGGCAATCGCCGTCGGGGTTCGCGGAGGAGTCTCTGGTTCCCGTGGCCCCGACCTGGAGGCGAATGTGGCGGACACAGTCAGGTTTTAGTGGGTAGGCTGCCGTGCGTTTACCACCCTTTGCACGGTAGGAGCCCCACATACCCCGTCGTTCTTCCCCAGGCGGCGGGTACCCGGCAACAGGGTTTCCTGACTATAAAAAAAAAAAAAAAAAAAAAAAAAAAAAAAAAAAAAAAAAAAAAAAAAAAAAAAAAAAAAAAAAAAAAAAAAAAAGGTTAGGTTAGGTTAGGTTCTCAGGGCAGTTGCTGGACTGCTACTGGGCGCGTCCCCCGGGTGGCGGATAGGGGAATGCCACCACATTGGTGGTACCGGTCTTGACCGGCGCGGACCAAAACCAGTAGGCATGGGCGTGCCTTTAGGGGTTTGTTAACCCCACGGCCTAAGGGAGCACACCCTGACAGAAAAGCGCGAGGTGGGGCGGGTCCGGCGGGTGCTTAATTGCGCAGCCGGACATGCACCAGGGTGCACCCCCCCTCAACTCGTAATCCCGGTTCCTGGTGTCGTTGATCACGTCTAGCGGCCGGGACTGGGAACGAGGGCCTTGGCTTAACCGCCCGGGCTGCGAGGAAGAAAACCTCTCTAAAAAAATTACCCCAATCCCAAGCGGAGAAGCAGCGCGAGGGGATGCGTGGCCGATGGGATGATCGGTCCCTACTGCTTCCCCCGCCAGAGTACCGGCCGACACTCTGGGCGGGTTATGGAAGGCTTATCCGGGTGCAGGGGGCACCGCCCGGATGGACGGGTTATATCCCCCATACTCGTGGGATTCAAAAATGGAAACTCTTATTAAACAAAAAACCCAAACCTTTGATGTGGAGCCCGTGACGGGCGGAGAATTGACGGTGCCAGTGACTGGCGGAGAGATTGTAGAGCCTGCGATGGGCGTAGTGTACGATTCGGACGGGTCCATGTACTCGTCCGTTTCCTTGTCTTTGGGCCGTAAGAGGCCTTGTGCTGAGCCGCTGCTTTTGGCGTCGTCCTCCGGGTCTGAGACCGAAACGGAGTCGACCATCAACGCCAGGGCGACGGAGGCACGTAGAGGGAAGACATTTAAAGGTCCTGGTGGGTCTGGGTTGGTGCGTTCGCGCGCTGATCTTAAAAAGTTAGAATATGAGGCCAAGGAGAAGGCCTTTGAGGAATCTCTAAAGAAGAGAACGTTCCGTAAGGAGAGTTCCTCTCAGCCTGCGGGATCGGAGTCGTCGGCCTTTGTTACCCCCGCTCCAATGGATGTAGCCGGTATGCCGGCTGAGGAGTTGAAGGCGGTCGCCGGCACAAGTGTGGCGGCGATAATGGAAGTGGCCCTCAAGTCGGGCAATTTAAAGGGTGTTTACGTGAAGAGGTTGAAAGAGTCAGCGGCGTCCCTTCAACAGATTGTAGAGGCATTAGTTGGACGTACGGCGGCTGAGGAGCTGGTTCATCTGAGCAGCGACAATGCCAGGCTCAAGCGGGAAGTCGAGAATCTCAGGTCGGAGTTAAAAGCGTATCGCAGGGAGTTCTCAGACATGAAGGCGCAAATGTCGGCGGCGAAACCAGGCCCATCAGACATCGTCACTGGGGACTGGCTTGAGGAGATCCGGGCCTCTGTTGTCGCCTCGGTGGGCAATCTGATTAATGCCCGCTTCGCCGGAATTGAGGAACGTCTCCTCCCGGCTAAGGCGATTCGTCCCCCTCTTGCCGCGGATAGGAGAAGGGAGACGGCTGCGTCTATTTCTGTCCCGGTGAAGCCTCAGGAGTTGCCAGCGCCTGTTGTGGCAGTGGCTGGGGAGGTTCCGACTGCGCCAAGGCGTAAGCCGGAAAGGAAAAAGAAGGGGACTCCTGTGCGGCCGCGTGGTTCTGCGCCGGCTACTGCGCCAAGAACGCTTGCTGCGCCAGTGCCGAAAGCGCCTGCTGCGCCCACGCCTGCGACGGGAACTCTGGCTGCACCTGCGCTGGTTGCTGGGCCAAGTGCGGCAGATACAGCGGGTGAGACCTGGGCCACGGTTGTGAGGAAAGGAAAGGGGGAGGGGAAAAACAAGAAGTCCTCCCCTCCAGCTGCTGCCCCCAACAAGGCAGCGCCAGTGCAGAAGGGTGGCGTGCCGAAGAAACCGAAAGTCGCACCTCCACCACGCACTGCGGCGGTTGTAATTACGCTGCAGCAGGAGGCTGCGACTAAGGGCGTGACTTATGCGCAACTATTAGAGAGGGCGCAACAAGATATTGACCTGGCTCAGCTGGGTGTGACAGGGGGGCTGTCTGTGCGGAAGGCGGCCACGGGGGCGCGGCTCCTTGAGCTCCCGTCCTCTGTGTCTGCTGAGGTGGCGGATAGGTTAGCTGAGAAGTTGCGCCAGGTGCTGGACGGCTTGGCGACTGTCGTCAGGCCGGCAAAAATGGCTGACCTGAGGATCAACGGCCTGGACGACTCGGCTACCAAGGACAAGGTGGCTGCTGCGGTTGCGCGCGTGGGCAACTGCTCTTTAGAGTCGGTCCGGGTCGGTGAGATCCACATTGGGAAGGGTGGAATGGGGTCGGCGGTAGCAAAGTGCCCTGTTAAGGCAGCCAAGTTAGTGGTGGACGCAGGCAAAATTCTGGTGGGCTGGTCTGCAGCCAAGGTCCAGGTCCTGGGGCAGCGCCCATTGCGCTGCTTCAAGTGTATGGGCATTGGCCATACGGTGCCGGTATGTCCATCAAAGGTGGAAAGAGGGCGTCTGTGCTACCGGTGTGGTGGTGAGGGGCACAAAACTGCGAATTGCACGGCGAAAACAATACGCTGTGCCGTTTGTGCGGATGGGGGGCGCCCTTCTGGGCATCTAATGGGTGGGAACGATTGTAACCCACCCATTACGAAAGGCAGGGCGGCTCATCAGACCAGAGCCGCCCCTAGTGATGGAAGCCGCCAGGCTGCGGAGGAAGCGCAGATGTCATCCTAATGCCCGGACATCTTCAGCGCTTCCTCCAGGCGAACGTCAACCACTCGGCTGGAGCGCAGGACCTGTTGCTGCAGTCCATGGCCGAGTGGGAAATTGACCTGGCGGTGGCCTGCGAGCCCTACTTCGTCCCTACCCAGTCGCAATGGGTGGGGGACTTAGAGGGCTCCGTGGCCATAGTGTCTGGGAGCGGCACCAGCCCCCGTCTCTCGGCAATCGAGAGGGGCCCGGGACTAGTCGTGGCAGGGTGGGGAGAGTACGCGATAATTGGCGTGTACTTCTCCCCCAACCGCAGCCTGGCGGAGTTCGAGGTTTTTCTCGATTCCGTCCGCGCTGCGGTTTGCAGGGTGTCGCCGAGGCCCACAATCGTCCTCGGCGACTTCAATGCCAAGTCCCTGGCTTGGGGGAACCCCACTACGGACGCTCGTGGGCGAGCTGTCCAAGTGTGGGGCCTACTCTCCGGGCTGTCCCTCCTCAATGTGGGGACGGCTTTCACTTGCGTGCGGCAACAGGGGGGGTCTGTGGTGGACCTAACGTTCGCCACCCCCGACGTCGCGCGCAACGTGTTAAACTGGAGGGTAGAGGAGGAGGTGGAGACCCTGTCGGACCATAACTACGTCCGATTTGAGGTCTCCACCCGTCCGGTGCCAATGGACCGCCCAACGGGGCCCTCTCGTGCGTTCCCGAGATGGGCCCTTGGCCGGCTCGATCCTGAGCTGGCCCGGGAGGCGGCCATTGTAGAAGCTTGGTGCTCCCAGGGGAGTGTGGTGGGCGCCGGCTCCGAAGTGGAGGAGCTGGCTGGCCGCATGCGCGACGCTCTCACAAGGGTCTGCGATGCGGCCATGCCGCGGGTAAGGCGGCACGACCGGCGTCGCCGGTGCGTGTACTGGTGGTCGCCCGAAATTGCAACACTCAGGGCGGCCAGCAGTAGGGCCAGGAGGGCATATGTCCGGTGCCGAAGGAGAAACGGCCTGGACCCTGAATTGGAGAGCGAGCTGCGGCAGGCCTATAAGTCAGCAAAGAAGGCCCTGCAGCTCGCCATAAGCCAGGCCAAGGCGGCGGCCCGCCAAGAATTGTTGGCGGGCCTCGACAGGGATCCGTGGGGGCGCCCTTACATCAGCGCGCGGAACAAGCTCCGCGCGCATGGCGCCCCGGTCACGGAGACCACGCCGCCAGATCTTCTCCTTCGGCTGGTGGGAGGGTTGTTTCCGGAGTCGTCTGGTCACGTCCCCCCAGTGATGGCTCCTCCCTCATTCCACGAGGGAGTTGAGGAAATCCCCCCGATCACTGAGGGGGAATTTAGCCTGGCCCTCGACAAACTACGGGTCAGGCGGACGGCTCCGGGACCGGACGGTATTCCGGGGCGAATTCTAACCATCGCCCTGGAATACCTGGGAGGGGACCTTCGGGCGCTGTTCAACGCATGTCTTCGTGTTGGGCAGTTCCCGAAGGTCTGGAAGGAGGGAAGATTGTGCCTACTGCCCAAGGAGGGTCGACCTCTGGACTCTCCTTCGGCGTACAGGCCAATCGTGATGCTGAGTGAGACGGGTAAGCTCTTCGAGAGAATTCTCGCTGCCCGTATCACTCGGCATCTGGAGGAGGTGGGGCCGGGCCTTTCAGAGGCTCAGTTCGGGTTCAGGGCGGGAAGATCGACGGTGGACGCCCTGAACGCCCTGAAGGTCCGGTCCTTGGCCGCAGTGGAGGAAGGAGACGTGCTCCTAGCCGTCTCGGTGGATGTGGCCAACGCCTTCAACACCCTGCCGTTTGAGACTCTACGAGAGGCACTACGCTATCATCAGGTGCCTCTCTATCTCCGGCGGGTGTTGGACGCGTACCTCCATGACAGGCAGGTCATGTGGATGGGGGCAAATGGGGTGGTCGGTCGGCGACGTGTCGACTGCGGGGTTCCACAAGGGGCCGTTTTGGGCCCGATACTGTGGAACCTCGGCTACGATTGGCTCTTGCGGTGTCCGCTCCTTCCCGGGCTGGGTGTCATCGCCTACGCTGATGACACCCTGGTGACGGCCCGGGGTCGTTCATATGAGGAAGCGGCACGCTTGGCCACAGTCGGCACAAATCTGGTCGTCGACCGGATTGGGATGCTGGGCCTGAGGGTCTCCATAGCTAAAACGGAGGCCCTCCTTTTCCATGGCCCACGCAAGGGTGCCCCTAGAAATGCCTGCCTGCGCGTCCAGGGGAGGATGGTGGAGGTAAAGGCCCAAATGAAATATTTGGGCCTGACCCTGGACGCTCGCTGGACGTTCCGTGTCCACTTCGCCCGGCTCACCCCGAAATTGATGAGCGCCGCCTCGGCCCTCGGCAGACTTCTGCCGAATGTCGGGGGCCCTGGATCTCCTTGCCGGCGGCTCTATGCCGGCATCGTGAGGTCCATGGCACTGTACGGTGCTCCTGTTTGGATCGACGCCCTCGCCGCTGAGAACAGGGCCCAATTGCGCAAGGCGCAGCGGGTCCTGGCGGTGAGGGCGATACGGGGGTACCGTACGGTGTCCTTTGAGGCGGCGACGCTTCTGGCGAGCGATCCTCCCTGGGAACTCCAGGCGGAGGTGCTCGCCGAAGTGTACCAATTTCGGGCGAGTGAGCGCGGGCGCGGGGAACGTCCAGCGTGGGAGGGAGTCGCTCGGATCAGGCGCCTAGCTGACGAGGCCCTGATCCGGCGCTGGAGGGAAGATCTGGGGACTCCGGCGGCTGGCCTGGCGACGGTGGGTGCGATTCATCCGCACCTGTCTCGCTGGGTCAGGAGGCCACATGGCGTCCTGACGTTCAGGCTGACACAGATGCTTACCGGGCACGGGTGCTTCGGTAAGTATCTGTGTCAGATTGCACGTCGGGAACCGTTGCCCGTATGCCACGAGTGTGGTGCGTCCGAGGACACCTCGCACCACACCCTCGCGGTATGCGCCGCATGGACTCCCCAGCGCCATGCCCTGATGGCGGTAGTGGGTGGAGACCTTTCGTTGCGAAGCGTGGTGGGGGCCATGCTACGCGACGCGAGGTCCTGGTCGGCGATGGTCTCCTTCAGCGAGACCGTCATCTCACTGAAGGAGACGGCGGAGAGGGAACGCGAGGCTAACGCCTTAGCAGACCCTCTTCGTCGCCGTCGGCTGGGGGAGAGGAGGCGCCGGTATGCGCACCTTCTCCCGCCATCCTAGAGGAGCTACCGCGGGGGGGTCTCTCGTTGACTCCCCTGCACGTCATCGGGGCGGTCGGGATGCCCTGCGAACCGAGGGCATCCTGATTTAGGCGAGGCAGGCCCGCGTGGTACGGGCCGTCCGCAGGGGCGTTGCAGTGAGTGCGAAAGCGATCCTGCACGCCCCATTGCACTGCGGCGAAGGGTTCCGCTGTGGGTTTTAGTGAGTAGGAGTCTCACAGTACCCTGCCCATGACGGCGGCAGGGTCCCCATGATGGGTTTCCCCAGCGTCAACAAAAAAAAAAAAAAAAAAAAAAAAAAAAAGGTTAGGTTAGGTTAGGTTAGGTTAGGTTAGGTTTGGGATCGCGGAGCGTGTCTGTGTCATCTCTGGCCGACTCAGACAGTAACATGTCTTTTGACTCGGCGACAGCGTACACAAGAAGGGAGGACCGGAAGAGGCCTCTGGAAACAGGCGACCTGTCCTTGTCCTCGGAGGAAGAAGGACGAATGTCGAAGGCCACGGTCAGGGCAAAGAAAGGGAGAGGAAGACCTCCCTCGTCGGGCCAGTATGTTGGACTCGCGGAAGCCAAGCGCATGTATAACGAGGCCAAGCGTGAAGAGCTGCGACTGCGGGCGGAGGAAGAGGTGTCTGATCAGGTCCTAGCGGTGCGTACGAGAGCGATTTCCCGGCTCTCGGGGGCTTCCTTTAACCCGAGCACGGAAACGGCGGAGTCGGCTTTAGTGAGTGACTTGCAGAGCCTTGTAAACGGCAGCTTAGAGGTGATAAATAAAGTCGCCACCAGGTCTTCAAACCTTAAGGGTGGCTTCGTCAAGGCCCTTAAGGAAGCTGCCAGTAACATAGCCATGGCAGTTCAAAGTCTTGCGGAAAGGACAGTGACCGAGGAGGTAGCTCAACTGAAGACGTATAATACTCGTTTAAAAAAGGAGATGGACGAGCTGAGAAGAGAGGTAAACACCCTCAAGGAAGAGAAGGAGAGGGCTACTCGTACGACAGTGGCTCATACGAAGGACACACCAGCAAGTTTCAGTGCTGATGAGCTGGTACGGTCTGTACTAGTGCAAGTGGGGACTATGGTGAACGCGCGCTTTGCGGCCTTGGAGTCGCGCCTTCTACCTGAGCAGCGGATACGCCCTCCCCTGGCGGCGGAGACGTCTCGTTTGGCGGATACGATAACGGAGCCATCTACGTCCACCTTGATGGCTCCAGCGAACCCTCATAAAGAAAAAGGGAAAGAGGGTCGCAAAAAGAAAAAGAAGAGTGTGGGCCAGGCAGCACCGTCTACGGAAGCTCAGCCACCTCAATCAGGCTCTTCCAACGTTCAAGAGCGTTGGTCTGAGGTGGTAAAGAAGAAGAAGAAGGGAACGAAAAATAAAAGGAAGACAGTCCCAGAGAAGGAAGACGCGCCAGCGCGTAAGGAGAAGGCGAAGATGCCTGGGCTCCGTCCGCCTCGCTCGGCAGCAGTTTCCATCAAGCTGCAACCGGATGCGGAGGCGCGTGGTCTATCATACGCGGCGGTGCTGATGGAGTTCAAACGTCACGTGGACCTGTCCACCCTGGGCATCACGGACTTGAGGTTTAAGTTGGCAGCGACGGGTGCGAGAATGTTGGAGCTGCCCGGCGATAAGGGTGAGAAAGCCGATGCTCTGGCTCAGCGGCTGGAAGGTATAGTGGATCCGCAAGAGGTCAAGATCTCTAGGCCCACCAAATGCGCGGAGCTACGCGTGAGTGGTCTGGATGACTCAGTCACGCCGGAGGAGATAGCTTTGGCGGTCAGTCGTGCTGGCGGGTGCTCTTCCGTCAGCGTAAAAGTGGGCGAAGTTCGGCGTGGTAACAACGGGCTCGGTTCGGCGTGGGTTCGCTGTCCAGTTTTGGCAGCGAAGCAAATTTTGAAGGCCAGAAGACTGTTGGTGGGCTTTGTGTCGGCGTGGGTGGCGCTATTGAGCCACCGACCCCTTAGATGTTATCGTTGTCACGAGGTTGGCCACGTAGCTGCCAGCTGTAAGGGCACGATAGATAGGAGTGGACAATGCTTCCGGTGCGGAGAAGAGGGGCATACAATAAGCCAGTGCGAGAAAGTTCCTCGCTGCCCGGTTTGCGAAGCGGCTCATCTTCCTGCGGATCACTCGGTGGGGAGTGCAGCCTGTTCCAAGTCCAATGCGGGGAAAAAGAAGAAGGCTGGGAATAAGAGTTTTCCACGTAGAGAGCCAGAGGGCGGTCGACTTGGGGAAGTCGGCCGTCCAGAGAATCTGGCAGAGTAGCGTCCGCTAGTAAATTCCCGCACGCTACTCGGGCTGGCCGTCGGGGGGTGTCCCTTCACCCCTGGCATCTGAGACGGGCCAAGCGGCACTCGCCGTCGGGGCGCGGACGAATTTGGATACCCGTGCCCCGGCAGATAGGCGAGCGAAGAGGAACACCGTGTGGTTTTAGTGGGTAGGCTGCTGCGCTTCTCGCGGCAGGAGCCCCACATAACCCGTCCGCTTCCCCTTAAGCGGCGGGTACCCGGGAACAGGGTTTCCACACGTTTAAAAAAAAAAAAAAAAAAAAAAAAAGGTTAGGTTAGGTTAGGTTTTTTTTTTTTTTTTTTTTAAATAAAAGACATAATTTGACTGAATGTGATCTCGCGGTGCTATTGGATTACTCCGCAAGTCACAACATGGTTAATATAGAGGCTTTATCAAATACCTGAGGGGTCTGAATGATTTAGTTTTATATTTAGAAGACAAATTAGTTGTTCGACTTCTCGCGGCGCTGTAGTAATTACACCGCGAGACACAGTATGATTCAATTAGCAGCTGTTAATATATTTAGTATTGATTTATTTATTTGCTACGTTTTATTACCAATATTATTTTTTATATTGTTTTATTGCTATGTTTGCATTTGCATGAGCATATAATTACCAACTTTGTTCTACATTTTGTTTACTATAATTTATCTATATACATTCATTTGGCAATGTTTTATTACAAATATTCTTTTACATAATTGCTGTGTTTGCATATACATGTGTATGTTATTACCGAATTTGTTCTACATTTATGTTGCTTATAATTTATCTATATACATTCATTTTCTTAGTTTAACTTTACAAAATTTGTATACTAAATGAGAATTACACAATGTTTTATATTTTATTTTTTTTTATACTTACCACTAATTACTACTAGTTTCTTACTTTAGTTCTTTTAGGGTTTTTTTTTTTTTTTTTTTTTTTTTTTTTTTTTTTTTTTTTTTTTTTTTTTTTTTTTTTTTTTTGTAAAATTCTTTCTTATGAAATACTTAAATAATAAGACTTTTTTTAAATACTTAAAATCTTTCTTATTAAATACTTAAAAATAGACGCTTAAAAATAGGTACTTAAAAATAAAAGCTTTCTTCTTTGCAATGTGTTGTACAATCTCTATTCATATGCTATACCCGAACGGGCCAATTCGTCCCACTTCTTCCTCACTGGGCAGTACATATCGAAGCTGTTGTGATCCGTACGGGCGCTGTTGGCGTGCAGGCAGTTTCTGCATATGGGCACCTCGCCTGCCTGCAGGCTTGGACATTCGGTACTTAAATGAGTCCCTGAGCAATGGCTGCACAAATCAATGCTCTCTGTGCACCATTTCTTACCGTGACCGAATGCCAAGCAGCGCGAGCACTGCACCAGTGGGGACAAATCGAACACTGGAACCCTCTGGATATCCACAAATACTCTTCCGGCAGTTGTAAGTGCCTTCCACACTTTAGGGGATACCTCTAATACCACATGGGTCTCCATCGGGTTTTCTAGCCCTTCGACGATGTCTAACCTTCATTCTATACTCATTTTGTTGGAATGTGGTCGAGCAATTCATAATTTTGCTTCTCCAATGATTGCAAAATGTCGTCATCTGTGTTACTTTTATTTACGTTACGTATAATAACAAGAGGGTCCTTATTAAATTTAGTTTCCACTCTGAATTTGTGCTGCTCAAGTCTCTCCCTTATATTGTCAATATCCTCCTTCTTCTCACAACCGATAATCACCTTATGATCCTTAACCTTTCTCAGCTTGGAAATCTGAAGTCCGGTATTTCTCGCATTTAGAGTTGTCTTGATTTTGGTTATGACTTCCTCACTTGTGTCGTTACCGTCTTCCGTACCTACGAGTAGGCAGAGGGTCGGTTTTGGTGGCGAAGTGTATTGTAGTGCCTGAGAGTAGGATGCTGGTGTTATTGATATCTTCTCAGTTGGTGTCCTCTATTGGTGTCTCAATTGGTGTCGGTTGTGTTGTTGTTAGTGTTGCTTTTTTAATTTCTTCTTTAATTACTTTAGTTTCCTGTGATATATGTGTAGATATTTCATTTTGGGTAGTAGAGGCTACTTGATCAATTTGGTCTGAAATTTTGTTAAAGGTTTCACCCATGCACACGTAAGCCTTTCTATTCAACTCATCTATATCTTTCAATTGATTAATTATCAGAGTAGAATTTTCATAAATAGCAGCTCCATAATCTCGTTTCTCCTCTTGCTCAAGTATGCTCGTCTTATCGTTGTGTAGAGTACAGACTAAATTAAGGAGTTTATCCGCGTATAAAATGATGTGTTCCTTAATGGTTCTTTTAATGTTTCCAGATTCTCTTAGTCTGTCTTTTATGAGACCTACCAGTGTCTCTGCTCTGGCCAGCTCCTCTCCTTCGGGCACATCGTCAAGAGGAGAAGGAGAAGGAGGAGGAGAAGGAACTGGCGACCCCATCTGTAACGATCTCTTCGACGGGGGGGGCGTTCTCCGCATAGTGGTCGATTTGACTTATAAAATATAATATAAAATAAAATATAAATTTTTTGTATAAATATAGTCGAGTGTAAACAGCTCGCAAATAGTCTTACAATACCTTAGTTTAATTATTAATCTAAGTGAGTTCCAGTGTGGAATTAATTCCAATTAAAACTAACCCAATATTTACAAAATTTATGAATTTAATGAAAAAAAAAAAAACTCAGTTTTCAAACAAAAGGGGGGAAGGGGGGGGAGATATCCGGAATCTAATGAATGGGAATTATAGGGCTAGCCCAGACCTTTGAAATGAGCCCAAACTCGAGGTCTTTATGTTGAAATTTGCCAAAGTTGGGCAAGAAAATTGGTTTTATGGGGTTTTATGGGGTTGTATGGGGGAAATTTGGTAATATTAATTTTGATTAGGGTCTGTCGCAGGTCAGTCTGTTATATATATTTTTTAGTCCGAAATCGTAGGAGTGGGATTTTTTTAAAGGGGGTTTTTTGGGTTTTATTAAAAATTGGGGGTAGATAAAAATTTTATTCCGGGGGTCCAGGAAGGGGTTTTCCAATACCTATCGCCCGACACCTATCTCATCAAAATCGGTCTTATAGTTTTAGAGATATTTAAGTTTTTAGTAGAGGGGGGGTGGTGGGCGTGGGCGAGGGGGGGGGGGGTAGGTCTCGTGGGTAGCCTTGGGGGTCTTTGGGGGTGTTGGGGGTCTTTCGGGGGGTGGGGGGTGAAGCCGAATACCCAAGAGTGGGCAAGCTATGACGATCAGGGTAGAAGTTATAAAGGTTCCAAAATTTAGGGGGGGGGAGGATCTTATATATATAATTTTTCTCTAAAATTTTACAAGTCCCTGTCCCTATGGTACAGTGGTGAATTATATTAAAATATTAAGTTCGATTTATTATTTAACTATTATAAGGTCCTATGTATTGGGCCCCTGTGACTTAGTGGTTGAAATTCTAAATTTACTAAGTTCAATTATTATAACTATTACAAAGTTCTATGTTTTAAGTGTTACAAAGTTCTATGTTATTTCGGGGTGAGGGGTGCTATGAGCAAAGGGGGGAGGGTGATGTTTTAATATTTCGTTAAGGGGTATGGGGTAATATGACCAAAGGGGGGGGGGGTGTAAACGCAAAGCGCGGAGTGTGTCGATGAGTCTGAGGGGTGCGGGGTATAGGCCGTAGGGGACAGGGGGGTATGTACTGATGATTTAAACTATATTTCTAGAAAATACTTCAAGTCAAATCCCCTATGACTTAGTGGCAGTAATATGTAATCGTCGGTTCAATATTGAAAATTATAAATATTGTGTCAGTCTATAAGAACATAAGGTTCAATTTCATACTAATTTCTAAATATAAATATCTTAACCTAAAGTCCCGCTCAATCTTGGCCGTATTTGGTCGTTGACCAATAATGTTAAACTACGGCCAATAAGAGAAATCTACAATTCTATATAATTTTTGTTCAACCAATCCTAGCTTTCTACACTTTTTTGGCTCAGCCCAACATGTATATCGAGCAAAATTTGTCCAACTTTTATGTTTGTTGAATATGTCAAAACTAAATTTAATATCTAAAAAATTTTTTTGTTTAAATTTCGATTTTGAATATTTAATTAATAGCAATTTTGAAGTCTAAACATAACTTTAACTTTAACAAATTTAGAAAAAATTATTACTTTTAAATTATTTTTATTGATGAGCAACACCGGGAGGCAAGTACTCTATGTATATCCCTATTTTTGGCTCCGCCCGGCTCCGTATATCGAAAAGAAGTTGGACAAATTTGGTTCGTAATAAATTTTCTTAATATTTTTACTTACATATAAGCAATTATCCTTGTATTCGAATATTTATTATTAATTAATATGAACTAAACATTGACTTTGAGTAGTAAACTATTTAATTTATGTACAGAGATTTAAAATTTCTAACAAATGTTTTATATTTAATGGGAAGTAAACCCGTAGTATGTGATCTGTATAGAAAGTTGATATAAAATTTTCGTAATAATTATTTTTAATCTAGAAATTACCTTATGATATAGATTGCTTAATAACTTAAAAACTACTGAGCGGATTTACTTGCGGTTTTCACTATAATAAACTAGGATAGTTTCTCTTCACTTTTTAATAATTTTTTACAGGGGTCGTCACTGAAAAAAGTTTTTGATCTTCTTCCGAAGTTTGTCAATATATTTTCAAATTTTAAAAAGTCTATAACTTTGTAACTATTGAAGATACGGCTTAGCACGATACCTTTCTGTGATCTGCACGTTCTGCTCTCTCCAGCTGTGGTGGTTTCAAGTCTCTATCTCTCTCCGTTTAGAAAAGAGAGAATCCGGAAAAATTGTTTTTATGAACTTTTGGACCACTTCCCGATGTCCAAAAATTCCGGGAGTGGTGTCGTTGGATAGGTCTTGAAGAGCACTTTATAACTCACAAATAAAAATAGTATGTTGTCGATCTGGATCGAGCGCCGCACGCGAAAACAGTTTAAAAATGTTAAGTTTTTTCACTTTTGGCCAATTTTTGGCTAAAACCGTGCACAATTTTTGTCACTATTGTTATATAAATATACTTTAACACTTCACACACAATTTAAAACAGTTTTTGGCAAATTTTTTGTCCTTTTTCTATTTTTAACGATTTTTATAACTTTAAACGCCGTTTCTTCGACCGGAGCGCAGTTCTGAGCGCGTCCGTTCGCTTCCGCTGTTCGAGCGGGACCCCCGGTTAGGTTAGGTTAGGTTAGGTTAGGTTAGGTTAGGTTAGGTTCTCAGGGCAGTTGCTGGACTGCTACTGGGCGCGTCCCCCAGGTGGCGGATAGGGGAATGCCACCACATTGGTGGTACCGGTCTTGACCGGCGCGGACCAAAACCAGTAGGCATGGGCGTGCCTTTAGGGGTTTGTTAACCCCACGGCCTAAGGGAGCACACCCTGACAGAAAAGCGCGAGGTGGGGCGGGTCCGGCGGGTGCTTAATTGCGCAGCCGGACAAGCACCAGGGTGCACCCCCCCCTCAACTCGTAATCCCGGTTCCTGGTGTCGTTGATCACGTCTAGCGGCCGGGACTGGGACCGAGGGCCTTGGCTTTACCGCCTGGGCTGCGAGGAAGAAAACCTCTCTAAAAAATTACCCCAATCCCAAGCGGAGAAGCAGCGCGAGGGGATGCATGGCCGATGGGATGATCGGTTCCTACTGCTTCCCCCGCCAGAGTACCGGCCGACACTCTGGGCGGGTTATTGAAGGCTTATCCGGGTGCAGGGGGCACCGCCCGGATGGACGGGTTATATCCCCCATACTCGTGGGATTCAAAAATGGAAAATCTTAACAAACAAAAAACCCAAACCTTTGATGTGGAGCCCGTGATGGGCGGTGAATTGACGGTGCCTGTGACTGGCGTAGTTGTTGGTGAGCCTGCGATGGGCGTAGTATATGATTCGGATGGGTCTATGTTCTCGTCCGTTTCTTCAACGTTGGGCCGTAAGAGGCCTCGTGCTGTGCCGCTTTTGGCGTCGTCCTCCGGGTCTGAGACCGAGACGGAGTCGACCTCGAACGCCAGGGCGACGGAGGCACGTAGGGGGAAGACCTTCAAGGGTCCGGGTGGTTCTGGTCTGGTGCGTTCACGGGCGGCTCTAAAGAAGCTCGAATATGAGGCCAAAGAGAAGGCCTTTGAGGAGACTTTGAAGAAGAGGGCATTCCGCAAGGAGGGTCCCTCTCAACCTGTGGAGAAGGGGTTGTCGGCCTCTGTTGCCCCCTCTCCCATTGATGTGGCCGGAATGCCGGCTGAGGAATTGAAGTCGGTTGCTGGAGCAAGTGTTGCGGCAATTCTAGAGGTGGCCGCTAAGTCGGGAAATTTGAAGGGAGTCTTCGTGAAGAGGCTCAAAGAGTCGGCGGCTTCCCTGCAGCAGGTGGTGGAGGCACTTGCTGGGCGCACGGCGGCTGAGGAGATGGCGCACCTGAGCACCGACAACGCTAGGCTCAGGAAGGAGGTCGAAAACCTCAAGTCGGAGCTCAAGGCCTACCGCCGAGAGTTCTCCGACATGCGGGCCGAAATGTCTGCGGCGAAGTCGGGCCCATCAGATGTAGTTGGCGGTAACTGGCTGGAGGAACTTAGGGCCTCCATAGTCGCCTCTGTGGGCACCTTAATCGATGGCCGATTTGCCGGCATCGAGGAGCGCCTTCTCCCAGAGAAGAGGATGCGGCCCCCATTGGCGGCGGATAGACGGCGTGAGGCTGCTGTAAGGGACACTGTCCCGGCTCCTCTAGCGGGGTGCCTGCGCTGAGTGTCATGGCGATGAAAGAAGGTACGGCGTTGGGCAAACGTAAGCCTGCTAAGAAAAAGGCGGCTGCTCCTGTGCGCCCAAGTCCGCCAGTGCAGGCGCCGTCTGTCTCGGCTCCTCCTCCTCCAGTCGCTGGGCCAAGTAACCCGGGGACGGCGGACCAAGAAACCTGGGCAACGGTAGTTCGGAAGGGGAAGGGGAAGGGGAAGGGCAAGAAAGCGTCCCCCCCCAGTGCTGCTAATAAAACGGCACCCCCAGCGAAGAGGGCTCCCCCAGCAAAGAAGGCTCCCCCAGGGCCATCGAAGCCAAAGGTGGCCGCACCAGCGCGTACTGCGGCGGTTATTTTAACGCTGCAGCCCGAGGCGGAGGCCAGGGGAGTAACGTATGCGAAGGTGCTCGAAAAGGCGCAGCAAGGGGTCAACCTCCCTGAGCTCGGGATCACGGGGGGTCTTTCGGTCCGAAGGGCCGTAACGGGGGCTCGCCTTCTGGAGCTTCCTTCCTCTGTCTCTGCGGAGGTGGCAGACCGCCTGGCTGAAAAGCTTCGCCAGGTGTTGGACGGTCTGGCGACAGTGGTGCGCCCGACAAAAAATGGGGAGGTGAGGGTAACTGGCCTGGACGACTCGGTCACCAAGCAAAAGGTGGCCGATGCAGTTGCACTTGCGGGGAAGTGCCCTGTGAGTTCCGTCTGGGTCAGTGAGATCCACAAAGGGAAGGGTGGGATGGGCACGGCGGTAGTCAGGTGCCCGGTTACGGCGGCCAAGACGATGGCTGATGCGCGCAGACTGTTGGTCGGATGGTCATCGGCCAAAATTGAGGTCCTAGAACAGCGACCATTGCGCTGCTTTAGGTGCTTGGGCATAGGGCACACTTTACCCCTGTGCCCATCGAAGGTGGAAAGGGGGCGCCTTTGTTATCGCTGCGGCAGTGAGGATCATCTGTCCGCGGCGTGCAAGACGAAGACCCCGCGATGCGCCAGTTTGCGCTGATGCCGGGCGCCCCTCAGGGCATGTGATGGGATGGCCGTGATTGCAAGCCACCCGTCATAAAAGGCAGGGCGGCTCATCAGACCAGAGCCGCCCCTAGTGATGGAAGCCGTCAGGCTGGGGAGGAAGCGCAGATGTCAACGTAATGCCCAGACATCCTAAGCGCTTCCTCCAGGCGAACGTCAACCACTCGGCTGGAGCGCAGGACCTGTTGCTGCAGTCCATGGCCGAGTGGGAAATTGACCTGGCGGTGGCCTGCGAGCCCTACTTTCGTCCCTACCCAGTCGCAATGGCGTGGGGGAACTTAGAGGGCTCCGTGGCCATAGTGTCTGGGAGCGGCACCGGCCCCCGTCTCTCGGCAATCGAGAGGGGCCAGGGACTAGTTGTGGCAGGGTGGGGAGAGTACGCGATAGTTGGCGTGTACTTCTCCCCCAACCGCAGTCTGGCGGAGTTCGAGGTTTTTCTCGATTCCGTCCGCGCTGCGGTTGGTAGGTTGTCGCCGAGACCAACAATCGTCCTCGGCGACTTCAATGCCAAGTCCCTGGCTTGGGGGAACCCCACCACGGACAATCGTGGACGAGCCGTCCAGGTGTGGGGCCTACTCTCCGGGCTGTCCCTCCTCAATGTGGGGACGGCATTCACTTGCGTGCGGCAGCAGGGGGGGTCTGTGGTGGACCTAACGTTCGCCACCCGGACGTCGCGCGCAATGTGATAAACTGGAGGGTAGAGGTGGAGGTGGAGACCCTGTCGGACCACAACTACATCCCGATTTGAGGTCTCCACCCGTCCGGTGCCAGTGGACCGCCCAAACGGGGCACTCTCGTGCGTTCCCAAGGTGGGCCCTTGGCCGGCTCGATCCTGAGCTGGCCCGGGAGGCGGCCATCGTGGAAGCGTGGTGCTCCCAGGGAGTGTGGTGGGCGCCGGCTCCGAAGTGGAGGAGCTGGCTGGCCGCATGCGCGGACGCCCTCCACAAGGGTCTGCGATGCGGCCATGCCGCGAGTTAGGCGGCACGAACCCGGCGTCGCCGGTGTGTGTACTGGTGGTCGCCCGAAATTGCAGGACTCAGGGCGGCCAGCAGTAGGGCCAGGAGGGCATATGTCCGGTGCAGAAGGAGAAACGGCCTGGACCCTGAACTGGAGAGCGAGCTGCGGCAGGCCTATAAGTCTGCAAAAAAGGCCCTGCAGCTCGCCATAAGCCAGGCCAAGGCGGTTGGCCCGTCAAGAATTGTTGGCGGGCCTCGACAGGGATCCGTGGGGGCGCCCTTACATCAGCGCGCGGAACAAGCTCCGCGCGCACGGCGCCCCGGTCACGGAGACCACGCCGCCCGATGTTCTCCTTCGGCTTGTGGGAGGACTGTTTCCGGAGTCGTCGGGTCACAACCCCCCAGTGATGGCTCCTCCCTCATTCCACGAAGGGAGTTGAGGAAATCCCCCCGATCACTGAGGAGGAATTTAGCCTGGCCCTCGACAAACTACGGGCCAGGCGGAGGGCTCCGGGACCGGACGGTATTCCGGGGCGGATTCTAACCATCGCCCTGGAATACCTGGGAGGGGACCTTCGGGCTCTGTTCAAACGCATGTCTTCGTGTTGGGCAGTTCCCGAAGGTCTGGAAGGAGGGGAGATTGTGCCTAACTGCCCAAGGAGGGTCGTCCTCTGGACTCTCCTTCGGCGTACAGGCCAATCGTGATGCTGAGTGAAACGGGCAAACTCTTCGAGAGAAATTCTCGCTGCCCGTATCACTCGGCATCTGGAGGAGGTGGGGCCGGGCCTTTCAGAGGCTCAGTTCGGGTTCAGGGCGGGAAGATCAACGGTGGACGCCCTGAACGCCCTGAAGATCCGGTCCTTGGCCGCAGTGGAGGAGGGAGACGTGCTCTTAGCCGTCTCGGTGGATGTGGCCAACGCCTTCAACACCCTGCCGTTTGAGACTCTACGAGAGGCACTACGCTATCATCAGGTGCCTCTCTATCTCCGGCGGGTGTTGGACGCGTACCTCCATGACAGGCAGGTCATGTGGATGGGGGCAAATGGGGTGGTCGGTCGGCGACGTGTCGACTGCGGGGTTCCACAAGGGGCCGTTTTGGGCCCGGTACTGTGGAACCTCGGCTACGATTGGCTCCTGCGGTGTCCGCTCCTTCCCGGGCTGGGTGTCATCGCCTACGCTGATGACACCCTGGTGACGGCCCGGGGTCGTTCATATGAGGAAGCGGCACGCTTGGCCACAGTCGGCACAAATCTGGTCGTCGACCGGATTGGGATGCTGGGCCTGAGGGTCTCCATAACCAAAACGGAGGCCCTCCTTTTCCATGGCCCACGCAAGGGTGCCCCTAGAAATGCCTGCCTGCGCGTCCAGGGGAGGATGGTGGAGGTAAAGGCCCAAATGAAATATTTGGGCCTGACCCTGGACGCTCGCTGGACGTTCCGTGTCCCCTTCGCCCAGCTCACCCCGAAATTGATGAGCGCCGCCTCGGCTCCTCGGCAGACTTCTGCCGAACGTCGGGGGCCCTGGATCTCCTTGCCGGCGGCTTTATGCCGGCATCGTGAGGTCCATGGCACTGTACGGTGCTCCTGTTTGGATTGACGCCCTCGCTGCTGAGAACAGGGCCCAATTGCGCAGGGCGCAGCGGGTCCTGGCGGTGAGGGCGATACGGGGGTACCGTACGGTGTCCTATGAGGCGGCGACGCTTCTGGCGAGCGATCCGCCCTGGGAACTCCAGGCGGAGGTGCTCGCCGAAGTGTCCCAATTTCGGGCGAGTGAGCGTGGGCGCGGGGAACGTCCAGCGTGGGAGGGAGTCGCTCGGATCAGGCGCCTAGCTGACGAGGCCCTGATCCGGCGCTGGAGGGAAGATCTGGGGACTCCGGCGGCTGGCCTGGCGACGGTGGGTGCGGTTCGTCCGTACCTGTCTCGCTGGGTCAGGAGGCCACACGGCGTCCTGACGTTCAGGCTGACACAGATGCTTACCGGGCACGGGTGCTTTGGTAAGTATCTGTGTCAGATTGCACGTCGGGAACCGTCGCCCGTATGCCACGAGTGTGGTGCGTCCGAGGACACCTCGCACCACACCCTCGCGGTATGCGCCGCATGGACTCCCCAGCGCCATGCCCTGATGGCGGTAGTGGGTGGAGACCTTTCGTTGCGAAGCGTGGTGGGGGCCATGCTACGCGACGCGAGGTCCTGGTCGGCGATGGTCTCCTTTAGTGAGACCGTCATCTCACTGAAGGAGACGGCGGAGAGGGAACGCGAGGCTAACGCCTTAGCAGACCCTCTTCGTCGCCGTCGGCTGGGGGGGAGGAGGCGCCGGTATGCGCATCTTCTCCCGCCACCCTAGAGGAGCTACTGCGGGGGGGTCTCTCGTTGACTCCCCTGCACGTCATCGGGGCGGTCGGGATGCCCTGCGAACCGAGGGCATCCTGATTTAGGCGAGGCTGGCCCGCGTGGTACGGGCCGTCCGCAGGGGTGTTGCAGTGAATGCGAAAGCGATCCTGCACGCCCCATTGCACTGCGGCGAAGGGTTCCGCTGTGGGTTTTAGTGAGTAGGAGTCTCACAGTACCCTGCCCATGACGGCGGCAGGGTCCCCATGATGGGTTTCCCCAGCGAAAACAAAAAAAAAAAAAAAAAAAAAAAAAAAAAAAAAAAAAAAAAAAAAAAAAAAAAAAAGGTTAGGTTAGGTTAGGTTAGGTTAGGTTAGGTTTTTTTTTTTTTTTTTTTTTTTTTTTTTTTTTTTTTTTTTTTTTTTTCTGTTCTAATACCTCTGACATAATCAGAGACTTTGTTTACATATCATCTTTATTGACTTGTATTTGTGCCAGGATATAAATGTATTTCTTTACAGTTTATATTACTTAAAAAAAATATTATACTTAACTTTTTCTTTAATCATATCAACTTACAACTAATAGCTCTTATGAACTAATAACTCTTATCGACTATTACTTATAATTCTCAAAATGATTTTTTTTTTTTTTTTTTTTTTTTTTTTTTTTTTTTTTTTTTTTTTTTTTTTTTTTAATAATAAAACTAATCAATCAACTAAACTAAACATTTTGTATTCTATTTATTTTGATTTACTGTTATTTTTACTAATTTTTTACAATATTCCAAAAACTTATCTCTAATTGTATTGTCCTGTAATATTTTATTCAAGTTTTCCTCCTTTACATCATAATTTATTTCTAACTCCAAATTTAGTCTCTCTCTCAGGTACTTGGGGCAGCTAGTTATTATGTGTAAAGAAGTTTGGTCCACATCCGGGTCGCAGTCGCACGACGGGCTGTCCTTGCACTTGAATCTATTCAAGTAAACGGAGTAACCCGCCGTGTCCGGTCATCAATTGGGTTATCAACGGGTCCCCGTTTTTATTTCTTTTAATATTGGGTAGGCGGTTTATTGCATCCGGTAAAAATACTTTGGGTGGTGGCCGCTGTTTTTCACGCACTTTTATACCTCTGGTTCCATTCGTCAAGCCGACTCCCAATCGGATTTGTCGCTTGACGAAATGAGACTGGGCATTTTTGCTATAATTAGATTTAGTTTTGAGGTTCGTTGCCGCTTTTGCCATGAATATCGGCGCGCTCGAATTTCCTTCTATCCCTGCGTGGGGCCTTAATCCAAAAAAGACGTGAGCCGTCCTCCTCCCATCCGTTTATTCTCTCTGATATTTGTCTCTTGTTTCTATCGGCCAGGAGGATGTAGTGGATGTGGTGTTTTTTTACAGTTTCTAAGGCCGATAGGGAATCGCAGTGACACATTAGTTTTCTTTCGGCGCCTCTCTTTATTGACTGTTCAGTGGCTTCCTTTAGCGCTAGAAGTTCTGCCTGGTATGACGGTGCAGTACTGATCCAATTAATTTTTTCGGGTACTTATTTCCGTGCCATTTTCCCCACAGATACAATGCCGCGCCTACTTTCCCCTCCAACTTACTGCCATCTGTATAGATATTTAGGCCTGTGGTGTTGTATTGGTTCAGTTTTCTGCCTCGTCCCCCAGGCATGTGAACTGTAATTCTTCATATTACCCGCCCTGGTGATTTAACGGCTTCCGAAGGGCATCTGCGTCTGCGATGTTCCCTATCGGTCCTACTTATTCTCGTGGAATAACCTCTCTTGTCATAATATAAAGCGAGGCTGCTTCCTCTGACTCTAATGTCGAGAGGAAGCAGGCCCAGCGAGCCAGAAGGGCTGAATTTAGGGATACCTGTTCTGTATGCCTTGACAAATCTTTTGAGCACAGCCTCTCTGACACAACATCCCCTACCCGCTTCCTTTATTCCCAATTTTTTTCTGTTGCCCAGAAATGCCCAAGCACTCGCGGCATAAAGTATTGTCGGCTCGAACCACACGGCTGAGTAAATAGTTGCGAAATTATCTCGGGCTGCAGACCCCACTGGAGTTTTGGGCAGCACGAAGACAATTGTTTATAAATATTTAAAGCTTCCCGGCAGATATAACTGACGTGGGAGCTAAAGGTCAGTTTTTTGGCATCGATAATCAGTCCTAGAACTCTTCCATTTCATCGGACATGCCATGTCGATCCCCCCCATGTTCAGGCGTGGTGTGTCATATTTTAAGTTTACGGGTAATTGTTATTGCGGTAGTTTTATGCGCTGCGAATTTTAATTTATTTATGACACTCCCACTCATTGAACATGTTTGAGTGCGCGGGCTATTGGCTCGTTCTTTCTATTCTACTAGGCTGTCTGTCCGTCGAACGCCAGTACGTACCGCTCGTCCGCGAACGCTTGGCAGTAAGTGACCCTTCTTTTCCAGTTTCATGCAATAGTGGGTCAAGCAAAAGATTCCACAATAAGGTGGCCACCTATGGGAGCCTTGTACACCTGCTTGTCTATTCCCGCAAACACCGATTGTAAAAGAAAATTCCGCAAAAAACCCTTCAAAAGCAAAATAATAATGAATTTAAATCCCCAAGGTCACTAAAATCTATATAGTAAATGAAAAAGGTATGGTGGTGGGGGGGCGCTTTTTTTTCGTATTTCAACTTCCCGGTGGTAAATCGGGGAAATACACTATGGGGAGGTATATTATACGTAGAATTACAATTGTATTTAAAAACAATTTTAGAGAAGACGAAATTTAGACAAAGAAAATGATTTTTTTAACGTAATTAATAATATATAAATGAAATTTTTTTTAATTGAATTCTTAATTATACTTAGAACTATAGAAATAAGAAGATATACAACTAAAACTACTTAATTTAGTAACAACAATGCCAATTTATAAGCGAATTGAGAGACATTGTCTAAAAAATTTTATATATGGCAATGGTTAGGTTAGGTTAGGTTAGGTTTTTAAGGTTTAGGTTATGGTTAGGGGGGGGGGTTAGGTTAGGTTAGGTTAGGTTAGGTTAGGTTAGGTTCTCAGGGCAGTTTCCGGGGCAGAGGCTGGACTGCTACTGGGCGCGTCCACCCGGGTGGCGGATAGGGGAATGCCACCACATTTGTGGTACCGGTCTGACCGGCGCGCGACCAAAACCAGCCAGGCATGGCCGTGCCTTTAGGTTTCGTTCCCCCACGGCCTAGGGGAGCACACCCTAAACAAAGCCGAATCTGTGGAATCAGCAAACAACCATCATGCAAGCAGAAAGTAAAGAGAGACTAACCCCAGGAGGGTACCGGTGGTGACATTCCACCGGGAAATCCGCTTCACGCTAACGGCTTGCTGCCCCTTAGAATTTCGGGGGGGGGCAACTCCTGCTTAAGTGATTGCCGGTGCGAGCCCGAGAAGGGTGGAGTAGATGGGTGAGCCTGAGGATGGGCGGAGTGACTGTGGGGCCCGCGAAAAGGGCGGAGTTAAGGAGAGGCCTGCGAACGGCGGAGTTAAAGGAAGGCTTTTGAAGGGCGTACCTCCTAAAGGCACTACATGTTTCTGTTGCCCAGGGTTATCGGAGCCAGTCCTGGTTCTCCAAATGCACAAAAGGCTCGCTGCGATAGTACCAGTTACTCGCATGAGATGTCGTCCACCAAACCACTGGACAATATAATGGGATGTGGCCGAAGCCCAACGATCCCTCAACGAGGCGAGGAGGGAGGAGCTTCAGACGCAAGGCCCAAAAGGAGGTGGCAGAAAAGGCGCCGGCTATTAGGCTCAGAGCCAGCCCACGCACCTGT